>SNSD01000043.1:0-31134 GCA_004522665.1 Venturia nashicola
AAGCGATAAGAATCGTATAGGTTTTCTATAACCTATATTATCTAACCTAACTCCCTTAATACTAATACGCCTACTTCTAAGATAGTCTCCGGGATCTTAACGCCGCTAAAGCGAGAATTAAGCTTCTAGATAAAATATATATCCTCGACGAGGATATTATTACGCTCGCGAAGTTAAGTATAATACCGGTATCTATCTAGTCCTTACCTAGGTTATCTAGTTTATCCTTAAGGGCCTCGAATTTAGTATAAAGGTAGTTAGGAATCTAGGCGATTAGCTAGTAATATAATAATAGAAAAAAGGTAGGTATAAACCGGTTCGTAGCGTCTACGTAGGGTGCGGTAGGGAGCGTACTAAGAAGACTTAAGCTTATCGTATACTACGCCGAGGCCCCGGCTTTCTAGGAGCGGGGACTATATACTACGTATAGTAGTAGTAGAGTCCCTTAACCTAGGTAACGGATATTTACTAAGGACGGTCGAAGATAGGCGGCTCGGGAGAGTACGAAGGGCTAGCGATACGGTAGCGCTTACCTTTCGTACCTTTAGGTAGTATTATAGACGTTTAAAGCTTAAGGATAGGTAGAGAAGCCTAAGGGTTAAGTATATAGTAGTAGTATTTGTTTAGAGTAAGAGAGAATACGAAGCTTAGTAGGGTTTTATTAGGGAAAAACCTTCTATAGTATTCTATTAGTAAAATACGCGCGTAACGCGATCGCTCCGGTATTATATTATTATTATAATATTCGGATTCTAGGACAAAGGTATTCTATAGTATTGAGATTTCAACTTTACTAAGGCTATATAGTATATATATAAAGTATATTTTATTAGAGTAGGGGTAAACCCTATCTTATATAGCTACTTAGGAGCCCTAGTTACTCCTTCTATAATATATACCCCCTTTAAACGAAGACCTCGTACGTCCTCGTATATTAATTAGGGGTATTAATTTAGTTTATACCTATTCAATCTATATCCGTTCGTTTCCCGTCCTAATTACTTCCTTATTATACCGGGGTTAATTATTATATCTATTAGATTATCGATATCTATTATCTCGTATATAGTAAAGTCGGGGATCTACGCGGGGACCGAGTTATTAGTAAGGTTTTAGCTATTATCGACGAGCTTACTAAAGTCTATTACGCGGTCGTTATAGTAGATTAAGGCTTTACCTTTATTAACTAGTATACCGACTAGGGTATTACTAGGTCCGGCCTCTATAGTAGGACGTTAGGCGTCGGCTTCGCGTACTATATTTAGTATATATCTCTTAACTTCCCTTAAGAGATATATAAATAACTTATACTAGTTAGAGTACTAGTTACTCTTCTTAGCCGGGATCTTATCTAGTATAAAATAAGCGAAGTCCTAATCGAAGAGTATAATACCTTTAATTAGAGTCTCCGTAGATTTAGGCGCGGCGACCTTATTAAACTTACGATATTTAGTAATAATTTTATCGTCGTCTATAAATACTTTATATAACTCTAGATTCTCGATTAGGTCGTAAAAGGGTATATTATATTTAGCGAAGGCATCGGGCTAAGCTCGGATAGTAACGATTATTCGTATAGTATACTAACGCGCTACCGCGTATATCTCGGACTTAGTATAGTATATCTATCTAAACTCGATTTCTCCCTCGGGTAGTATATACGGTATAATACTAGTTACCTAGAATTAATCTTACTCCTACGCCTTACCGTTAGCGTTATAGACGACTACTATATCCGCGTTGAATTTCCTAAACTCGATACTAGCTAGAATTACTCTAGCTTTTAGGAGCTTAATAGTACTAAGGAAAGTATTAAAGCGTATAATATATAATATCGGAATTACCGCGGAAAGATTATTATATTAGTCTAGTAATACTTCGATATCGTCGATTTCTTTAGTAGCTTAGCGAAATCCGACCTTAGTATTATCTTCTTCTTTTATAGCGCGCTTAATCGTCTTCGCCTATATATAACCGAATTATAAATAGGGCTAAATATAGTATATATTACTCTCGCCTTTACTTCCTTTGTCTTCGTCTTGTTCGCTAATATCTCCGACTTCTATCTAATTATTAGGGCCGAAAGTCTACTTCTATCTCTTCGGTACGGTTCGTCCGGCGGCGATAGTAGAGATAAGGTTAGTAACTACGTATACGGGTTCTTAAGTTTAGATCTAGTCGAGTACGAATCTATTATATATATCGATTAAGGTTTAGTCTCTTCCGGCTTAGATCTATCCTAATTTATTATCGATTTTCTTAAGTTCTTTACGTAGCTCTACACGATCGGGGCGGGTAGTATAGAGGAAGGCGACGTAGTCCTAAAGTTCGAACGCTATATAGATAACTTCGTTCTTAGTATATTAGACCTTAAAGCCTAGCTTAGTTAAACCGTTACCTATACGTAGTTAAGTATCGCGGTTACCGACGAGAGGAAAGATTTTATATCTCTATCGGCGTAGAGCGTAAACCGTATCGTAAGCGTTTCTTACTATTACTATTATAAAATACTAGATATTATTCTTATAGTAGAGGTTAAAGGAGGAGGAGTAAGCTTAAGATATTATTATTATAGTAGAAGTTAGTTAAAGAGGAATAAATTTCTAAAGTAGTATTAGTAGCGAAGTAAAGTAAGTAAAGTCGATAGAATATTATAGAATCGAATAGTAGATCTACGCTCGAGTATTATATATTACCTAGTAGTAGGCTTATTAATCTTTTTAGGCTTTATAACCGGACGTTTCTTATACTTATCGACTAGTCCTTTCGGTATAGAAACTTCTCTCTCCTATATATTATACTATAGACCTACCTCCTTCTAGCGTACTCTATATTCGACGATTCTTAGCTTGTTTCTCCCGACTCGGCGTTCTCTTATATCGAGTAGTATTTCTAGCTAAGGTTCGTTAATACTTAGACCTAACGGCTCCTTTCTAGTATATCTCTTAGGTAGCTAGAAGGGATCTTACTACCTAGGAACGGGTTCTAGTTCGGTAATCGAGATTACTAGGTAAATTCCCTAATTCGCTAGGAGTTCGAGCTTATATACTAGTTCTCCGATTATCCTAAGAATAGTAAATAGCCCGACTCGAGGCTCGATTAGTTTCCTATTTACTATACCTAGAATCTTATAGTTAATAAGCCGTAGATAGACTTCGTCCCCTACCTATAGGCTCTAAGGTTTATAAGTCGTATCGTATCTCTTTTATTCGAACCTATACGTATATAATTATATCTACGGCCTCCCGTCGTAATCCGTCCTAAAGATTTAGATTTTCCTCCTCCGACTCCGATTACCGTAAGCCCTAAAGGGTATATTATATCGGTTTTCGCTACGAGCGTAGAGGATATAAGGGTAACTAGGTTACTACTATCGAGGTATATCGATATATAGGGAAGATCTAGTCGTAAATATACTTGAATTATAGTATACTTAGGTCTAATAATCTATCGAGGTATAATAGATATATCTCTTTACTCCGTTCGGGCAGCGCCTAGTTTTTTATACGCCGCTAATAATTCGTCTCTCGAAGATAGAGATAAAGCGCGTTACTACTCTAGAAAGGGGATTTATAAGTATTATAGGTATATATACTCGACCTCGTCGCCAAGACGTATCTAGAGAAGGTTATAATTATAGTATAATTTATATTTTCTACCTAAGGTAGGTCGACGGTATCTAGTATAGGGATATCGTCGCCTTAGGCTATATCCTAATCTCCCTAGTCGTCGATATAGTAGACGCCTTCCTCCTACCCCTCTATATAAGGGATAGCGTTGCCTTAGCCGTCTATATAATAAATACCCTTAGCTAGTACTAGCCTATAGTTATCGCCTTCCGTTGAAATCCCGTAGGATCGCCTAGCGAACTCTTTTAGTTGTCCCTAAATAGTTCTTCTATATTACTAACTTAGGTATTACTGACCTTGGCGAAGGTTTAGGGCGGGAGCGTTTATAAGGAGTAACTATCCTAGTAGGGCGGCTAGTCGACGTAGCTCTAGATTTAGTTAAAGCTATATACTTTAATTAGTTTAAGCGAGTAGTATAGCCTACCGATTTATATATTACCCTTAGTTAGGCTATATATTTAATCGTTAAAAGCCGCGAGGGGGGTTATTATACTAACTAGGTATTCTTATCGCTTAAAGGGACTTTATATTACCTTAATTTCTTAGCTAAGAGTCGGCGAGGCCTACCTAGTTTTCTTTCTTCCGCTCTAATAATCTAATAAACTCCGCTACGGTAGTCGTTACGGACGGCGCCTCGAAACCCCAAGCTAAATACTATAATAAGAATTATATTCTAAAGAAGTTCAATAAAAACGATCTTATACTAGTATTAACGAAGAATTTACAACTTAAAGACGTAAGTAAGAAGCTATTATAAAGGATAATAGGACCTTTTAGAGTAGATGAACTAGTAGGTACTTAAGTATATAGAGTATACCTCCTAAAAGGGTAGAGGATTTATAATATCTTCTACGTCTCGCTACTAGAGCCTTACTAGTAGAGAACCGGCGCCTTATAAGAAATCCTACCTCCTCCCGAACTAATTGACGGAGAAGAGGAATAGGAAGTTAAGGAAGTACTTACGAAAAGTAGACGCCAAGGAGCCCTATAGTACTACGTTAGATAGAAGGACTAGGGACTAGAGTACGACTCGTAGGAACTAGAGGCGAATATAGAGTATACTATAGAAGCTATTTAAGAGTTCGAAGTAAATAAGAAGCGTAAGTAGAACAAAACTAATCCGTAGTAGAGAAGTCGGGTAGTAGTAGACTAATCTACTACCGATCTACCTTACTAAGAAAGGGAGGTAGATAGTAGTCTACTCTATAATAAAAATAGCTACTAAACTACTCGGTAGTATAGGAGGAGGAGAGAAGGTATAATAGGTAGGGCCTTTATACCTTATAACTAGAGGAGTATACGGAGCTTTAGCTATATACCGGCTCTCTAACTTCCTATAATAAAGCGTAAAGATAGATAGTTAAATTCTAGATAGGACCCTAGTTATATATAAGTATTGTACCGGTCCTAGAAAAGATTATTACTTTATAAGTAAAGAGTATAAAAGATATACGTATATAGCTAGAGAAGTTTAATTATAAGGCTAAAGGCCTAGAATAGATAATCCCCTATTAATATTACTCGCAGGCAACTTATATATAGAGAGTAAGTAAAGTAGTCCGAAACCCTACTTTCTAATACTTAGTTAGAGTCTATAGAAGAATCCGGCTCTACTAAAGTCACCGGAGCTAAAGGAGGCAGATTGGACTATATTAGGGTTAGTAGAGGGAAAGATAGAAAAGTATAAGCTACTTATAGCCAAGCGATAAGTATCGTATAGGTTTTCTAAGACCTATCGAATCTAACTTATCTCCCTTAATAATAACTTACTAATATCTAAGGTATCCTTTGGAACCTTAAGGCCGGTAAAATAAGCCTCGCGATCTATAATACTACGTATTTCGAGGACGAGATTATTATTATACTTACGAAGCTTAACTATACGTTCGTATATATTCGTAGGCCCTTCTATTATATTTAGCTTATCTCGTAGGGCCTTAAACTTAGTACGGATAGAGAAAGGAAGCTAGGATATTAGCTAGCGATACGATAATAGGAAGGAGATAGATACGAACCGGTTTATAACGCTTACCTATATCGCGATAAGGATTGTACTAAGCGTTACCCTTCTTATTATAGATTAAGTAAGCCTCTATACGACCGGTACTAGGTACGAGGTACGGCGTATAGCGATAGTAGAGTTCGTTAACCTAGGCTACGATAATCTTCTCCGAACGACGAAGAATAGGCGGAGCGGGAGAGCTTTAAGGACTAGCGCCGCGGTAGCGTTTATTATTACTACCTTTAGGTAGTATAATAAACGTATAAAAGCTAAGGATAGGCGGGAAGCCTAGAGATTAAGGGTATAGTAATATTATTTAGAGTTAGAAAGAATACGAGAACTCTATAGGTTTTATTAAAGAAAACCCTTCTATAACTTTCTATTAATAACACGCGTATAACGCGATTAATCCGGTATTATATTATTATTATAATATCCGGGTATTAGGACAAAGGTATTCCGTAGTATTAAGATTCTAACGCTAGAAGAGTCGGGATATATAATACCTAGTAGTTAACCCTAACTATTGTAGAAAATACGCGAGGAAAAGCGCGAGGACGCGCTCCTAGGAGGGGAGGCAATTATAAAACAATTTAGAAAGAAGGATAGATATTACGTAGTATAGAAGTAATTATATAACCTATACCTAAGAAGAACTATTCTATATTAGAAACCGAGTAGCTATATTAGAACCGAGCTACTAAAGAAGAACTATTCTATATTAGAACCAAGTAGCTAAAGAAGAACCGAGTAGCCGAAGAAGAACTATTCTATATTAGAACCGAGTAGCTAAAGAAGTACTATTCTATATTAGAAACCGAGCTACTATATTAGAACCGAGCTACTAGAGAAGAACTATTCTATATTAGAAACCGAGTAGCTATATTAGAACCGAGTAGCTAAAGAAGAGCTATTCTATATTAGAAACCGAGTAGCTAAAGAAGAACTATTAGGCGTAGTATTAGTTCCTTACTATAATATAGTAGACTAAGACTAAATACGGAGAGTAAATAACTTTCTAGCGGTCGTTCCTTAATACTATCCTACTATATAGCTCCCGTTTGTACATCGTTAGAATTTAAGAGGTAGTTAGATAAGATAAAGTTATTTCGCGCTAGTAGGTATTATAAGTAGGTAGATAACCTAGGCTAAGTTATTAATACTACTAAGGTAGCTCTCGCCTACCGTTCTCGATAGTATACTAGATCTAACTAAGGAAAGTATTAGTACTATAAACTATACCTTTAATATAGGTACCGGGCGCTATATAACTCTACTCGCCGTTAGATACTCGATGTATCTCTAGGCTTATTTCTTAAGGAGTCTCTATAAGAGAGATAGTAAAGCTATATAGGGAATTTTCGACTAGAGATTTAGCCCGGGTTTTAGCCTCGTCGACGAATACCTATAGTACGAAAGATATTATACCGAAGACCTAAGAGAGTAGTTCTATATTCTATACTATTATTATATAACCGAGAATAGGATTAGCTATAACTATAGTAAACGCTATCCGACCGCTATATAGACGAACTACTTATTTAAGACGCCGAAGTACGACCTACTCGCGCCCTATAAAGTAACTAAGGACGTTAGTAATAACGATAATATCGAAGTATTCCTTAGGTAGGAGGTTAAGGCGAGTACGGAACTCTCTAGGTCGAATATTATATAGTTCGTTAATATTATACTATTGGAATTCGATAGGTAGGAGAAGAGAAGTAGTAGATTCGCGAGCGATATAAAGTATTTACTCTATATTATCGATTCCGAGGATACGTCTAGATATACGTAAGCGAGTAATCTCTATAAAGAGACTAGAGCTATAGCTAATATTAAGGATAGAAATATTACTCGAATTACTAGTACTAAGGCTAAGACGGTCGAGGAGAGCTAGATACTCGAGGGGGGCCGTAATAAAGTAAGTACGATAGTTTAGTACTAGTAAATTATATTAATCTTTTATCGCGTCTAGGGATCCGGGCATAGCGCTTATAGCTATAATAATTAGCTTAGGCGGAGAGACGGGTAAGGGAATATACTAATTAAAGAGTAACTAGGTAACCGATTAATTAACTAGTTAAAGAGTAACTAAGTAACCGACTAATTAACTAATTTAGGGCTTAATTTAAAGTTAAAGAAGAAGGTAGTAAGGAGGAGGAAGAAGAAAGTAGTAAGAAGGAGGAAGAAGAAGGTAGTAAGAAGGAGGAAGAAGTAAGGGTTAATAGTATTATAAAGAATAGAAAAAAGAAGAGAGAAGAATAGCTAAGAAGTAAGTAGATATTAGGTTATAATAGGACTTCGCTTAGTAAATAACGCTCTCTATTATAGCGTTATATCTACGTCTAATTGGGGAGACTTTATAGGATTCGTAAGTATACTAGTTTAATAGAATAGGGTAGGTAATACTACCTAAAAGTATTAATAGGGTAGGTAATACTACCTAAAGGTATTAACCTAGGTATTGAATCGGGTGGATTACTCTATATAGAGGTAAGAATATTAAGCGCTATACTATACAATTTGACTTCCAATATCCTCTTACTAGGTATTAGGTATTATAGATAGTACGTAGGGTTATAGTCGAATTACCCGGCTATACTACTTTTTAGATTTTCTAGAGTTAAAACGAAGATACTATTTACCCCTCCCTAGTCTATTATTAGATATATACCCGGGAGTCCTATTAGTATCTCCCTATATAGTATATAAGATAAGTTGCTAACTTTACGGTAGGTAATATTATTTATAGTATATATAAATATTTCTTGGAAAAGTTCAACTTTTAAATAAATTTAGAGATATTCGGAATACTCTACCTACCGACCTAATAACGATAGCTTATAGAACCTATAAAGGGTTCGTATTAATAATTAAAGAACTATATTTTACTATCTATTTATAGCGTCGACCCTCTACTACTAAGAGTATCTTCCTAGCGTAGTTTAATACCTAAAGCTTATACGCGAACCGATTTTCCTACGTCTTCGTATTTATTATAATATCGACCTTATCTAGCTTCTTACTCGCCTTTACGTCAAAGTGAACCTTCGTAGTAGTAGAGAGATACCTAAGAATTATTACTATTAACTTTTTAACCGTTTTACTAAGTCTTAAGTCTCTTCTACTATAATAAGAACCTTTCTTTAGGTTATTATAAAGCTATTAAACTAGACCTGGATTGCGTAGTACGGGTTATATAGCGAGTACCGGCGTAAGAATACGTATATAGCGCTTATAGTTAGATATAGTACTTGAACCGTCTTTCGAGAAAACGAAGAGTTTCTCTCTCTCGTAGTTAGGAAGTATTAGAATGAACCTAGCTATATAATCCCGGATATTTCGGTCGATAAAGAAGTTAGCCTACTCGATACCTAATTACTATTCTATAATAGTATATATATACTTCGTTATCCCCCGCTACTCGGCGGTATCCTAACTCCGTAACGTTATAGGTTTATTAGCTCTTTTTTCGAGAGGGTTAGGAAACTCTACTCCTTTCCGGCTCCAATTGAAGAGCCTAAATACTCGGTTGACCTAGGTTCCGTTAGTATAATATAGCTCTTTGTCTCGATTAGTACGTATAAATACGGTCTACTAGACTATTAACTCCTTAGTAGACTCGTATCCGAACAATTTAGCGACGACTTTAGGATATATACTATATAAACTATTTCGCTAGTCCTTAGTCGATTTTATATACTAAATGTCCCTAAACTTCTCCTTTATCACCTTAACTTCTTCCCCTATAAGATACTTCCCCCTAGTTTAAGCCCGTTCCTTTCTAAGTTAGATATAATCTCTAACCGAATAGTTATATATCTCCTTATATAACTGCGCTAAATACTTAGCGATATATATCTAGGTATAAACTTAATAGACGGTTTTTTTAGGTAGTATATCTAGCCAAATCGGTTTCCCACGCTAGGAAATTAGTTACGAGAGGAGGAGATCGAGCGAGTTCTTTATAGATATCTTAACTACTATAGTTATACTACCTTTTAAAGTACTACTAAACCTACCCGTTGTATTAAACGCTAGGCGTAAGAGGAAGCGGCGTCGAAATCGAGGAAGGCCCGTATCCTAGTTAATAATAGATTATAGAAGCTATATTATACTATACTCTTCTATAATCCTCTTTAGATCTAGTCCGACTACGATATAATTATCGGGATAATTATCTTCTTTATCGTCCGACAAGGCGTTAAGACGATCGACCTTATCTATTTAGTTAGATATAGGGCTATTAGTATCCTCTTCGTCTATTACCTCTTCCTTAGGATATTATTCGGTATCCTAATCGGTCTCGGATAAGCTACCGTCGTAGTCTCTAACCCGTTACCTATTAATACGCCTCTTTTTCGCTTAGTATTTACGCTTTAGTTGCTATTAACGACGTATTAGACGGTAGTACTTAGTATAATCGCCGTCGAAGAGGAACTACAATATAGAAATATAGGTAGCTACTATAGGAGCCTAGACTAGCTCGATTTAAGTCTACTCTACCGTAGTCGTCTCTCGCTCGCGAATATCCGAATTACTCTCTCTCGCCCGCCTCTATTTATATTGTACTATTATAACCAATAGCTCTAGAAGAACAAGGACTTTATTTATCTAAGTAGTATAAAATTATATAAAGACGTCTAAGGGATATACGAGGTAACCCTAATATAAGTCTAGTTCGTACTCGGATAGTTTACGGGTATAATATAGGTATACTAGAAACTACCCTCCTCTATATATATATTAGAGTAGCTCCTCTAGTTTAGGTATATACTAACGGGAACTCTATAAGCCTTTTAAGTACTAAAAGGACGACCCGAAATTCTATTCGAGTAGAGTAGGTCTTCGGTTTTATACCTATCTATACTCTATATTTAGTATTGGAAATAATCTCTAAGAGCTGCTTATAGAAGTCTATAGGGGATAAGGAGAACTTACTACTTATCTTATAGAATTATATAATTAGAGCTTCGCTTAGTCCGGCTACGAATAAGTCCCGATTAGAAAAGGGCTAATAGTTCTTTAGTAATATCGAAAATACCTCCTTTATAATAGAGTACGCCTTGCCGTAAGCTAGTTTACGGCTAAATATATTACTATCCTTTATAGCGAAGTCTATATTACTAAGGTCGTACGCTCCTATAACGGAATATCTCTTCGTTTATAAAGATCCCCCGTCGATTTCTAGGTTGATATTAATATCGAACTTAGATACCTATTCTTCTAAATATCGCGCGTCGTATATAAGTATAATCGGGTTAGCGTTCGCTTTCTCCCCGATAAGAAAATATTTATAGGTAATATTAGCCTAAGTATCGCTCGTATCGAAGAACTCGTAGTAAAAGTATCCCTTTAGCTAGTTTACGAATCGTAAGGACGCTTCTTATAGTAATAAGCTTTGTCTCGAAGACTTATTAAGGAGCTTAAGTCCGTATCTAATAATAACGAGGAACGGTTACTAGAAACTATAGCTATAAATTTTTATACGTTTAGTAATCTCGTCCTAGAGTTAGGAGAGGTAGTCCTTAGGTAATAATACCCGATATTCTATACGTTACTATTATAACTTAGTAAATACTTCTTTTATAACTCTTACCCGCGCTAGTACGTTCTCTCTATTATTAGGATAATACTACTAGATATCCTTAGGCGTCGATTTCGTAACCGAGGGGAGGAGGATATTATCTATCTATTCTACTAGCTAGGTATCGTCTAGAAGTATATCGCTAGAGAATTGTAAGTTAGGAAATACGATATATACGTTGAAGCCGTAACTACCCGAAGCGCTACCGTAACCTAGGCGGAAATATTTATAGTCGTATATATAGTATCTATTGAATTTAGTCTTAGCGTCCGCTTTCTACGTTGAGAAATAGGATAGCGTATATATTAATATTATCCCCCCCTTTAGACCGGCGAGGGAGGTAAGACGTCCTATAAAACTATCGACGTCGTAAGGAAAGTAATAATAAATACGATCCTCGCTATCGAAGTTAGGGTAGTATTTCTAACTAGAACTTCTAAGTAAATTGGAGGTATCGAAATCGGCCCTATCGCCGGGTTTATATATAATCTCTTTCTAGGGGAGATTATATGCTCCGGTAGGGCTATAGTAAGTAGAAAGGGTTAGAGTACTATAGGGGGCGCCTAGTACTAGAGGTATCGTATTTTAGCGGATCGGAAGGATAATATCTATAAAGAGTTTATTACCCGGTACCGGGCGTAGAGGATACTCTAGTACGGTTAGATTACTTAGTAACGATAACCTAGGAAGATACGAAGGAGACTCCCTAGTATAGCGTAGGGGATTTACGTACTACGGTAATAAAACCTAGCTATAAGGTAGAATATCTTATAGATTAACGTATCTTCGAGCCTAGGGGTAAGTCGAGGATCTTCGGGGGTAGTAGTTTCTAGCTATAGTATTACTTCGACTTTAACTATATCCTCCTCTACCTCTATCTAAGCCGCTCTTCCAACCCGGTTGTCCCTATTATCTACTTCGATTCGTAGTCTATTAAGATCTAGTACTTTATCTACTTCGAGAGACTAGGTAGTATTCGTTTAGGTCTCGTATTATAGTATAGGGGTAGGTATATATTATAGTAAAACTCCGGATAAGTTACTAGTTTAGTTATCGAGCTAAGACTACCTACTACCTATACTCTACGTACCTTATATTAGGGTCTAGGGAATAATATCCGTATTATACTAATCGCTAGTAGGTAGATTTAGTATATTCGGTCGTAAACCCCCGGGTAGGATACTAATTTGGTCTTCTAGTAAAGACTATCTACTACTTATACTCTACTAAGCTCTAGTTAAGGTCTAGGGAACGAGTCTCTTATCGTTTAGTTCGATAAAGAGTAGATTTTGTTTACTACTAGTTATACTCTATTCGCGTCGGGCTTGCGTTTAGGGCGGGGATTAACTATTAGGGGACGGCTAAGTTTAAAGGGCTTATAGGTCTAGAGTAGACTAGCTATCGCGTTACGGGGTTATACGGGTAGATACTAAAAGAGGAACGGGATATATAGGTTCGACCGATTTGGAAGTAGATCTTAAATAGCTAGACTATTCTAAACGCCGTAGTACGTAATCTTCTATAAAAACTATAGTATTATCGGGTAGAGGTAATAGAGGTAATATAAGATTAAGTCTACCTAAAGCCGATACTAAGGTATCGCCGACTCGATTAATATTCGTTTCTTCTAAGAGCTATAACTCGTCGTCCGTCGGTATATATATAATAATAATATCCGTCTATAGATATTCGATAGCATCGTCCCTCTATAGATAATTATAAGAGGATTACCTAGAATTAATTACCGCCTATACGATTTTCTTACGTTGACGACTTACTACTTATATAAAGGTATTTCTTTATTTCTTAGCCTCCGCCTTTTCTATCTGTATCCTTTGTTTTAATAAAGGCGAGAGCGACGGCGCTCGATTCTTTACCCGATACTTACGCTATCGGGAGTTAGGAGACTAGGGACCGTTTTCTAGGTCTTCGAGTAGGCGACTAGTTCTTACTATAACGTAGGTAATACCGTAAGAAGAGTAGATATATAAGAGGTCGAGGTATTAAGGAAGTTTAGAGTTAGTAGTAGTTAAAATAGTAGTAAGTTATATATTAGTCCTAAGTAGGTTTCGGTCTAAGGTTAGTAGTACTTTAGATAGTAGTAGGTTGTATATTAGCCCTAAATAGGGCTCGGGACTATTATATTAAAGGAACTCTACTAATAATACTACGGATAAACCTATCTAAGGATAGTCTAGGGCAGGAGGCTTAGTACCGACGATACGGTAGAAACTAGAGGGAACTAGATTTACCTATAAGTCTAGGTAGGCTAGGTTAACGGTTCGGTTAAGGACCTATTCGTCGTAGGAATCTTTAATAAATAGGCGGAGGTAGAAAACATCGTATAAATAGTCTAACGCGAAAATAACGGCCGAGGGCTTACTATTCTTAAGAGGAGTTAGTTAGTAGGTCGTTGAAAATTAGTACGTATATATTTACCTAGAGATCGAGGCCTTAACCGACGATAATATAAGTATAGGGGGGGAACTAGGTATATATATCGTCGACGTTTAGGTTATTAAAGCGGTATACGAGAGAATTAGGAGTAGATCGACTTAACTTAGAAGAAAATACTTCGCTCTTAAAATAGTATATACGTAGGGTATAATAGACGATACGCTAGCTAGTAGAAGAAGAATACTAAATAGATATATTCTCGCCTCTCTTAAAGTAATCGAATATAGCTCCTACCGTATCGCGAAGTCGAGGCGAAAGCGTCGAGTATTTCTTTAGAGCTAGAGTATAGTAATATATAGGAGTTCGTTATTATTTAGGACGGGGGTGACTTTCGTAATAGATTTTAGAGGATATATACGTAGGGAGACGGTTTTTCCTAATACTACGGGTAAACTAGATACGTATATTTTAATAATACTTATTTAGATTAGCAATAGAATACGTAGTTATAAATAGAGTATAGTAATATATAGGAGTTCGTTGTTATTTAGGACGGGTATAACTTTCGTAATAGATTTTAGAGGATATATACGTAGGGAGACGGTTTGTCCTAATACTACGGGTAAACTAGATACGTATATTTCAATAATACTTATTATATACTATGTAAATTAGTAATAGAATACGTAGTAACAAATAGAGTATAGTAATATATAGAAGTTATAGTTTAGGACGGGTATAACTTTCGTAATAGTTTTTGGAGGATATATACGTAGGGAGACGGTTTTTCCTAATACTACGGGCAAACTAGATACGCATATTTTAATAATACTTATTATATATTATTCGAATCAGCAATTGAATGCGTAGTAACAAATAGAGTATAGTAGTATATAGGAGTTATTATTTAGGACGGGGGTAACTTTCGTAATAGATTTTAGAGGATATATACGTAGAGATACGGTTTTTCCTAATACTACGGGTAGACTAGATACGTATATTTCAATAATACTTATTATATACTATGTAAATCGGTAATAGAATACGAAGTTATAAATAAGGTATAGTAATATATAGGAGTTCGTTGTTATTTAGAACGGGTATAACTTTCGTAATAGATTTTGGAGGATATATACGTAGGGAGATAGTTTTTCCCAATACTACGGGTAAACTAGATACGTATATTTTAATAATACTTATTATATACTATACAAATCAGTAATTGAATACGTAGTAACAAATAGAGTATAGTAGTATATAGGAGTTATTGTTTAGGACGGGGGTAACTTTCGTAACAGATTTTAGAGGATATATACGTAGAGATACGGTTTTTCCTAATACTACGGGTAGACTAGATACGTATATTTTAATAATACTTATTATATACTATGTAAATCAGTAATAGAATACGAAGTTATAAATAAGGTATAGTAATATATAGGAGTTCGTTATTGTTTAGAACGGGTATAACTTTCGTAATAGATTTTGGAGGATATATACGTAGGAAGATAGTTTTTCCTAATACTACGCGTAAACTAGATACGTATATTTCAATAATACTTATTATATACTATGTAAATCAGCAATAGAATACGAAGTTATAAATAAGGTATAGTAATATATAGGAGTTCGTTATTGTTTAGAACGGGTATAACTTTCGTAATAGATTTTGGAGGATATATACGTAGGGAGATGGTTTTTCGTAATACTACGGGTAAGCTAGATACGCGTATTATACTAAAGATAAGATCGATCCTAGGTAAGATACTATCGAATATTATAGTCCTAACGTTGAAGATATCGCTTATTAATAATACTAATAATATTCTTCTATTGGGGAGGTACGGGAGTTTTGATTTTCTCTATATCCCTACGTACGGACGACGAGCGAGTCTTAACCCTAACCCGACGCGCCTTATAATATAATAAAGAATTACTAGCCGTAGTCTAGTACCTATAGTACTAGGATACGGAGCTTCGTAGCTATAGTCCATTTATAATTATAACGGATTATAGGAACCTAGAATACTTTATAAAAAAGTAAAGGCTATCCGAGCGATAGATACGGTTCGTAGAGACCCTAATAAGATATAGGTTCTCTATAGTATATCGCCTAGGGTTAGAGGTAATAGTTCTAGACGCGCTATCTAGACGAGATTAGAATAACCTAGATTACTACGATTATACTTCGAGGGTCTAATAGCTAATCCTAGAGGCTAGCTTAACTAAGTATACGCTAGCCGCCCCTATAGTAATAGGATATAGGGTTTTCGGTATAGGTCGAGGCCCGTTCTAGGAAGACGCCCTTAACGAGCTCTAGAATAGGGTAGTTACTAAGGATATATACTACTAATAGGTATTCTAGGCGGTATAGTCCGGCGAGCGAGCTATTCCTACTAGGGCCCGTATTAAGATTCAAATCGCGGACTATAAGATCGATACCTAAGGCCTATTACGATACTAAGGTAAGCTATAGGTACCCGGCGCCCCGTTTATAACGGACGTAGAGTAAAAGGAGTCGGACGATAATATAAGGGGTCTAGACAATTTAAGGACTAAGCTAATTTAGAAGAACTACGACTCCGCGGTAACTAGTTACCTAGGTAGGGAGAATACGCTCTCTATTATAGGCCGAGACTTCTACTAGCTACTAATAGCCTCGTATATACGGAGGTTTATACGGAACTATAACGGCTATAGCCGTAATAAGGTTTAGCGTAGTACTAAATACGGTCTCCTATAGTCGCTCCCGGTCCCCGATAGATTTTTCTCGGAGTTATTAATCGATTTTATAGTAGAACTCCTAGAGTCTAACGGTAATATAAACCTCTATATAATAAAGGACAGGCTAAGTAAGACCGTAGTTTTTGAAGTAATACCTACTACTAATACGGAGGCTTACGCCGAGATATTCCTAAGATACTAGGTATACTACTATAGGCTACCTAGGGTAATAACGTCGGACCGCGGAAGGAACTAGACGGGCGCCTTCTAGAGATACTTCTACCGCCTACTAGGTATCGAGTAGCGGTTAAGTAGCGTATACTACCCTTAAACGGACGGAGGCCCGGAGCGCCTTAACTAGGAAGTATAGGCGTACCTATAGTACTTTATTAACTTTAACTAGAACGACTAGGCCTAGTAGTTACCCGTAGCCTAGTTGGCGGTAAACGGCCGGTACTATATAGGAATTAGTATATCGCTATTTTTTACGATATATAGCTTTGAAGCCCCTACGGCTATACCGTTAGAAGAGGTAGCCGTAGATTCTACCCCGATCCCTACTAAATAGAGAGCTAAAGAGTTCGTTTAGAAGATAGGGAAAATTACGGAGCTATACTAATCGCTAATAGGGGTTTCGTAATAGTAATAGGAGGAGTCCTATAATAGGTGGTAGGTTCCCGCCCGAAGGTTCTAGGTCGGCGATAAAGTATAGCTAGACCTAAGGAACTACGGTAGCGAGAGGCTAAAGAAGAAGCTAGACGTACGATACGCTAAATATATAGTAGCCGAAGTTATTAGCCTAATATCCGTATAGCTTAAGGGTATCCCTAGTAGGATATATAATATATTCTACCCCGACCTTTTACGTCGGTACCCGGACGACCTACTACCCGGGTAGGTTATCGACGACTCCTAACTAGGCCCCGTACTACTAGAGTCGCACGAGGAGTTCGAAGTAGAGAAGATCCTATACGCTAGGAAGGCTAGGCGGGGATAAGGGCGCGAGGCCCTAGTAAAATAGCGCGGTTACTACGATATAACGTAGGAGCTACTAGAAGCTATAGAGGATACCGTAGCTATAGACGAGTTCGAACTAGTTTACGGACCCGTATAAGAAAACGATAGCCCCCTATAGGAATTTAGCGGAGGGCGGCTAAGAAGGAGCGGGCGGACGAGGCTATTACGGTAAGTTATATTTCTAAGTTTTACTTAGAGTTAAGATTAGGAGTTTAATTTTAGAGTATTTTTTTATTTATTTTAGGGTTTATCCGGTCCCCTCTAGTTTTAGCGCGGGCGGCGATAGCTAAACGCTACTCCCCGCGCCTATAAAAAAAAAAAGAGAAAGAAGAAAGACCGTAAAAGAAACCCCCCCCTCCCCTCCTCCCTTATATAGGATTGGACCGCCGGGGCCCCTATATCTAGGAGCCGGGTACCGGGCCGGCTATTATAAAGTTTATTACCGCCGCCTCGTAGGTAGTAGTAGTAGTAGCGGCGACCGTACTATTTTATAAGGTTAGTATTAGTATTAGAGAGGAGGGCTCGGGTAACTTACGGCGGGACGAGGGCCTAGTCTACTAGGGACCGGAGAGCCTTATAGGCCTTAAGGGCGGCGACTAGGCTAGATAGGGCGGACTCGCTATAAACGGTTAGCGTACGTTAATAAATAGAATACGGGATATACCTCTAGTCTTAACCCGACCGGGTCTACGCGGCGTAGGCTAAGCTAGTAAGCTAGGGCCTAATCGGTTAGTAGGTAAAACAAGACGGACCGTAGTACGTATATTAGGGTATACTAAGCCCGATACTAGGTATAGTACGCGTAGGCGAGAGAGGGCCGGTAGCACTTACCGTTATTCTATAAGTAGTTAGCCGGAGTCCGAGTAAGCTTTACTAGTTATAACTTACGGGCGGAGGCTTCTAGTAGCGGTAGTCCCGACTAGTAGACGTATACGTAGTATAATATATAGGCCTACGGGCCTAGGAGTAAGAGTTAATATACGGTTACTATAAAAGACTAATAGACGTACGGTTCTAACTAGCTACTTAGGTATAGTAGTAGGAGAGGTAAGGGTAGCGCGGGCGGCGTTCTTACGCTAGCGGCGGGCGGCGGTATTCTAGCGGGCGGCCTCTCGGCGGGCGGCGACGGTACGGACGGGCGAGGAAGACGGCGAGGAGCGACCGGAGATAGAAGTACGAGTAGGGGAAGTAGCGGTAGGGGAGACTATTAGCGATAGGGTAGGAGTCGTATTCGCGAGGAGGGCGGTAGCGGTAGTAAAGAGACTAGCGTCGGCGGACGAGGGTAGGGGTATACTAGGGGTCTCCGAGTTCGACGTACTACTAGTAGTAGTAGCGGGATCCTAGGGGTCTAGGACGAGTAGCTACGGATTTAGGGCGGGCGACTAAGGGTTCTAGGTAGGCGACTAAGTATTCTAGGCGGCGGTAGGACCCGACTCTAAAGAGCCGAACGGTAGTAGCTTAGACTTAGGTAGTAGGCTATTAGGAACGTTAGGGGCCTTAGCGATACCGAAGAGAGAACGGATACTAGATATAGTAGTAGTAGCGGTAGCGGTACGACGAGCTAAATACGGTTAGTTTAAAACGGAGGCCGCTACCTTAGCGCTAGGTAGGAGATACTTACTATATATATATATAGTATATATATATATATATATATAAGGGCTTAATAAAAAAAAAAAAAAAGCCTAGGGGATAGGGGTATTTATACCCTTTAGGAGATACTAATTAAGGTATAATTACGCGTATAATTATATAGTAGTCGATAGTAACTTCGAGGGGGATCGAATTAGTATTATCCAAGAGGGTTTATAAGCGATATAAGGGAAACCTATAGAAGCTAGCTAAATTGCCCGGGCTACCTAGTCCTAGGATAAGGGCCAGCTAAAAGACGTACTATAATACTCGGGATACGTCCAAATAGCTAGTTACGCGGACCGGAGACTCCTCTATAGAAGTTATAGGGACTAGAGACGCCTCCGGCGTAGGTAGACTCTATTCCTATCGACTAGGGAGGTAGAAGGATAAGTTACTATAGATACCGTAATAGAATACCTAGTTTTAGTAAAGTTATCTAGTCTTTAATAGGAAACGAGTACCTAGTAGTAGGGTAAGTACGAGGACGTACGGGGTATACCTAGGCGTACGTACTACAAAAATAACTTACGAGGGCCTAGGCCTAGGGCGTAGCTACTATTACCTAAATAAGGGTCCGGCTACCTAAATAAAGGGTTACGTACGAGTTATATAAGCGGGACCGCCTAAAAGGTACTAGAGAGAGGAGGGGAGTCCGCGGCTTAAGGGCTCCTTATAATAAACTAGTAGGAGCTAGGCGTTTTTCGCCGGTCGCCGAAGGGGAAGAATAGGGCTAATATTAGGGGCTAGTACCCTAGTAGCTAAAAGGAAGGAAGAATAGACTACGAAAGGAGTAGAACCGGAGACCGTACGTTAGAGTACGGTCTCCTTATTAGAGTATAAGAAGAGAGCTCCTCCCCCTCTCTAGCTCGTTAGTTAACTTAGTTCTATCTACTACCTTACCTTTTAGTATATACTAGGGTCTCCCGTAACACCTAGGTATTAAATCGGGTAGATTACTCTATATAGAGGTAAGAATATTAAGCGCTATACTATATAATTTAACTTCTAATATCCTCTTACTAGGTATTAGGTATTATAGATAGTACGTAGGGTTATAGTCGAATTACCCGGCTATACTACTTTTTAGATTTTCTAGAGTTAAAACGAAGATACTATTTACCCCTCCCTAGTCTATTATTAGATATATACCCGGGAGTCCTATTAGTATCTCCCTATATAGTATATAAGATAAGTTACTAACTTTACGGTAGGTAATATTATTTATAGTATATATAAATATTTCTTGGAAAAGTTTAACTTTTAAATAAAATTTAGAGATATTCGGAATACTCTACCTACTAACCTAATAACGATAGCTTATAGAACCTATAAAGGGTTCGTATTAATAATTAAAGAACTATATTTTACTATCTATTTATAGCGTCGACCCTCTACTACTAAGAGTATCTTCCTAGCGTAGTTTAATACCTAAAGCTTATACGCGAACCGATTTTCCTACGTCTTCGTATTTATTATAATATCGACCTTATCTAGCTCCTTACTTACCTTTACGTCAAAGCGAACCTTCGTAGTAGTAGAGAGATACCTAAGAATTATTACTATTAACTTTTTAACTATTTTACTAAGTCTTAAGTCTCTTCCGCTATAATAAGAACCTTTCTTTAGGTTATTATAAAGCTATTAAACTAGACCTAGATTACGTAGTATAGGTTATATAGCGAGTACTAGCGTAAGAATACGTATATAGCGCTTATAGTTAGATATAGTACTTAAACTATCTTTCGAGAAGATAAAGAGTTTCTTTCTCTCGTAGTTAGGAAGTATTAGAATAAACCTAGCTATATAATCCCGGATACTTCGGTCGATAAAGAAGTTAGCCTACTCGATACCTAATTACTATTCTATAATAGTATATATATACTTCGTTATCCCCTACTACTCGGCGGTATCCTAACTCCGTAACGTTGTAGGTTTATTAGCTCTTTTTTCGAGAGGGTTAGGAAACTCTACTCCTTTCCGGCTCCAATTAAAGAGCCTAAATACTCGGTTGACCTAGGTTCCGTTAGTATAATATAGCTCTTTGTCTCGATTAGTACGTATAAATACGGTCTACTATACTATTAACTCCTCGGTAGACTCGTATCCGAATAATTTAGCGACGACCTTAGGATATATACTATATAAACTATTTCGCTAGTCCTTAATTGATTTTATATACTAAATATCCCTAAACTTCTCCTTTATTACCTTAACTTCTTCCCCTATAAGATACTTCCCCCTAGTTTAAGCCCGTTCCTTTCTAAGTTAGATATAATCTCTAACCGAATAGTTATATATCTCCTTATATAACTATACTGAATACTTAGCGATATATATCTAAGTATAAACTTAATAGACGGTTTTTTTAGGTAGTATATCTAGCCAAATTAGTTTCCTATACTAGGAAATTAGTTACGAGAGGAGGAGATCGAGCGAGTTCTTTATAGATATCTTAACTACTATAGTTATACTACCTTTTAAAGTACTACTAAACCTACCCGTTATATTAAACGCTAGGCGTAAGAGGAAGTAGCGTCGAAATCGAGGAAGGCCTATATCCTAGTTAATAATAGATTATAGAAGCTATATTATACTATACTCTTCTATAATCCTCTTTAGATCTAGTCCGACTATAATATAATTATTAGGATAATCGTCTTCTTTATCGTCCGATAAGGCGTTAAGACGATCGACCTTATCTATTTAGTTAGATATAGGGCTATTAGTATCCTCTTCGTCTATTACCTCTTCCTTAGGATATTATTCGGTATCTTAATTAGTCTCGGATAAGCTACCGTCGTAGTCTCTAACCCGTTACCTATTAATACGCCTCTTTTTCGCTTAGTATTTACGCTTTAGTTACTATTAACGACGTATTAGACGGTAGTACTTAGCGTAATCGCCGTCGAAGAGGAACTATAATATAGAAATATAGGTAGCTACTATAGGAGCCTAGACTAGCTCGATTTAAGTCTACTCTACCGTAGTTATCTCTCGCTCGCGAATATCTAAATTACTCTCTTTCGCCCGCCTCTATTTATATTATACTATTATAACTAATAGCTCTAGAAGAATAAGGACTTTATTTATCTAAGTAGTATAAAATTATATAAAGACGTCTAAGGGATATATAAGGTAACCCTAATATAAGTCTAGTTCGTACTCGGATAGTTTACGGGTATAATATAGGTATACTAGAAACTACCCTCCTCTATATATATATTAGAGTAGCTCCTCTAGTTTAGGTATATACTAACGGGAACTCTATAAGCCTTTTAAGTACTAAAAGAACGACCCGAAATTCTATTCGAGTAGAGTAGGTCTTCGGTTTTATACCTATCTATACTCTATATTTAGTATTAGAAATAATCTCTAAGAGCTACTTATAGAAGTCTATAGGGGATAAGGAGAACTTACTACTTATTTTATAGAATTATATAATTAGAGCTTCGCTTAGTCCGGCTATAAATAAGTCCCGATTAGAAAAGGGCTAATAGTTCTTTAGTAATATCGAAAATACCTCCTTTATAATAGAGTACGCCTTGCCGTAAGCTAGTTTACGGCTAAATATATTACTATCCTTTATAGCGAAGTCTATATTACTAAGGTTATACGCTCCTATAACGGAATATCTCTTCGTTTATAAAGATCCCCCGTCGATTTCTAGGTTGATATTAATATCGAACTTAGATACCTATTCTTCTAAATATCGCGCGTCGTATATAAGTATAATCGGGTTAGCGTTCGCTTTCTCCCTAATAAGAAAATATTCGTAGGTAATATCGGCCTAAGTATCGCTCGTATCGAAGAACTCGTAGTAAAAGTATCCCTTTAGCTAGTTTACGAATCGTAAGAACGCTTCTTATAGTAATAAGCTTTATCTCGAAGACTTATTAAGGAGCTTAAGTCCGTATCTAATAATAACGAGGAATAGTTACTAGAAACTATAGCTATAAATTTTTATACGTTTAGTAATCTCGTCCTAGAGTTAGGAGAGGTAGTCCTTAGGTAATAATACCCGATATTCTATACGTTACTATTATAACTTAGTAAATACTTCTTTTATAACTCTTACCCGCGCTAGTACGTTCTCTCTATTATTAGGATAATACTACTAGATATCCTTAGGCGTCGATTTCGTAACTAAGGGGAGGAGGATATTATCTATCTATTCTACTAGCTAGGTATCGTCTAGAAGTATATCGCTAGAGAATTATAAGTTAGGAAATACGATATATACGTTAAAGCTATAACTACCCGAAGCGCTACCGTAACCTAAGCGGAAATATTTATAGTCGTATATATAGTATCTATTAAACTTAGTCTTAGCGTCCGCTTTCTACGTTAAGAAATAGGATAGCGTATATATTAATATTATCCCCCCCTTTAGACCGGTAAGGGAGGTAAGACGTCCTATAAAACTATCGACGTCGTAAGGAAAGTAATAATAAATACGATCCTCGCTATTAAAGTTAGGGTAGTATTTCTAACTAGAACTTCCGAGTAAATTAGAGGTATCGAAATCGGCCCTATCGCCGGGTTTATATATAATCTCTTTCTAGGGGAGATTATATACTCCGGTAGGGCTATAGTAAGTAGAAAGGGTTAGAGTACTATAGAGGGCGCCTAGTACTAGAGGTATCGTATTTTAGTAGATCGGAAGGATAATATCTATAAAGAGTTTATTACCTAGTACCGGGCGTAGAGGATACTCTAGTACGGTTAGATCGCTTAGTAACGATAACCTAGGGAGATACGAAGGAGACTCCCTAGTATAGTATAGGGGATTTACGTACTACGGTAATAAAACCTAGCTATAAGGTAGAATATCTTATAGATTAACGTATCTTCGAGCCTAGGGGCAAGTCGAGGATCTTCGGGGGTAGTAGTTTCTAGTTATAGTATTACTTCGACTTTAACTATATCCTCCTCTACCTCTATCTAAGCCGCTCTTCTAACCCGGTTATCCCTATTATCTACTTCGATTCGTAGTCTATTAAGATCTAGTACTTTATCTACTTCGAGAGACTAGGTAGTATTCGTTTAGGTCTCGTATTATAGTATAGGGGTAGGTATATATTATAGTAAAACTCCGGATAAGTTACTAGTTTAGTTATCGAGCTAAGACTACCTACTACCTATACTCTACGTACCTTATATTAGGGTCTAGGGAATAATATCCGTATTATACTAATTACTAGTAGGTAGATTTAGTATATTCGGTCGTAAACCCCTAGTTAGGATACTAATGTAGTCTTCTAGTAAAGACTATCTACTACTTATACTCTACTAAGCTCTAGTTAAGGTCTAGGGAACGAGTCCCTTATTATTTAGATCGATAAAGAGTAGATTTTATTTACTACTAGTTATACTCTATTCGCGTCGGGCTTGCGTTTAGGGCGGGGATTAACTATTAGGGGACGGCTAAGTTTAAAGGGCTTATAGGTCTAGAGTAGACTAGCTATCGCGTTATAGGGTTATACGGGTAGATACTAAAAGAGGAACGGGATATATAGGTTCGACCGATTTAGAAGTAGATCTTAAACGGCTAGACTATTCTAAACGCCGCGGTACGTAATCTTCTATAAAAACTATAGTATTATCGGGTAGAGGTAATAGATATAATATAAGATTAAGTCTACCTAAAGCCGATACTAAGGTATCGCCGACTCGATTAATATTCGTTTCTCCTAAGGGCTATAACTCGTCGTCTATCGGTATATATACGATAATAATATCCGTCTATAGATATTCGATAGTATCGTCCCTCTATAGATAATTATAAGAGGATTACCTAGAATTAATTACCGCCTATACGATTTTCTTACGTTAACGACTTACTACTCGTATAAGGGTATTTCTTTATTTCTTAGCCTCCGCCTTTTCTATCTATATCCTTTGTATTAATAAAGGCGAGAGCGATAGCGCTCGATTCTTTACCTAATACTTACGCTATTAGGAGTTAGAAGACTAGGAACCGTTTTCTAGGTCTTCGAGTAGGCGACTAGTTCTTACTATAATATAGGTAATACCGTAAGAAGAGTAGATATATAAGAGGTCGAGGTATTAAGGAAGTTTAGAGTTAGTAGTAGTTAAAATAGTAGTAAGTTATATATTGGTCCTAGGTAGGTTTCGGTCTAAGGTTAGTAGTACTTTAGATAGTAGTAGGTTTTATATTAGCCCTAAATAGAGCTTAGGACTATTATATTAAAGGAACTCTACTAATAATACTATAGATAAACCTATCTAAGGATAGTCTAGGGTAGGAGGCTTAGTACCGACAATACGGTAGAAACTAGAGGGAACTAGATTTACCTATAAGTCTAGGTAGGCTAGGTTAATAGTTTAGTTAAGGACCTATTCGTCGTAGGAATCTTTAATAAATAGGCGGAGGTAGAAAATATCGTATAAATAGTCCGACGCGAAAATAACGGCCGAGGGCTTACTATTCTTAAGAGGAGTTAGTTAGTAGGTCGTTGAAAATTAGTACGTATATATTTACCTAGAGATCGAGGCCTTAACCGACGATAATATAAGTATAGGGGGGGAACTAAGTATATATATCGTCGACGTTTAGGTTATTAAAGCGGTATATAAGAGAATTAGGAGTAGATCGACTTAACTTAGAAGAAAATACTTCGCTCTTAAAATAGTATATACGTAGGGTATAATAGACGATACGCTAGCTAGTAGGAGAAGAATACTAAATAGATATATTCTCGCCTCTCTTAAAGTAATCGAATATAGCTCCTACCGTATCGCGAAGTCGAGGCGAAAGCGTCGAGTATTTCTTTAGAGCTAGAGTATAGTAATATATAGGAGTTCGTTATTATTTAGGACGGGGGTAACTTTCGTAATAGATTTTAGAGGATATATACGTAGGGAGACGGTTTTTCCTAATACTACGGGTAAACTAGATACGTATATTTTAATAATACTTATTTAGATTAGTAATAGAATACGTAGTTATAAATAGAGTATAGTAATATATAGGAGTTCGTTATTATTTAGAACGGGTATAACTTTCGTAATAGATTTTGGAGGATATATACGTAGGGAGACGGTTTGTCCTAATACTATAGGTAAACTAGATACGTATATTTTAATAATACTTATTATATACTATATAAATTAGTAATAGAATACGTAGTAACAAATAGAGTATAGTAATATATAGAAGTTATAGTTTAGGACGGGTATAACTTTCGTAATAGATTTTGGAGGATATATACGTAGGGAGATAGTTTTTCCTAATACTACGGGCAAACTAGATACGTATATTTTAATAATACTTATTATATATTATTCGAATTAGTAATTGAATACGTAGTAACAAATAGAGTATAGTAATATAAAGGAGTTATACTTTAGGACGGGTATAACTTTCGTAACAGATTTTAGAGGATATATACGTAGGGAGATAGTTTTTCCTAATACTACGGGTAAATTAGATACGTATATTTCAATAATTATTATTATATAGTATATAAATTAGTAATAGAATACGAAGTTATAAATAAGGTATAGTAATATATAGGAGTTCGTTATTATTTAGGACGGGTATAACTTTCGTAATAGATTTTAGAGGATATATACGTAGGGAGATAGTTTTTCCTAATACTATAGGTAAGCTAGATACGTATACTTTAATAATACTTATTATATACTATTCAAATTAGTAATTGAATACGTAGTAACAAATAGAGTATAGTAATATATAGGAGTAGTACTTTAGGACGGGTATAACTTTCGTAATAGATTTTAGAGGATATATACGTAAGGAGATAGTTTTTCCTAATACTACGCGTAAACTAGATACGTATATTTCAATAATACTTATTATATACTATTTAAATTAGTAATTGAATACGTAGTAACAAATAGAGTATAGTAGTATATAGGAGTTATTATTTAGGACGGGTATAACTTTCGTAATAGATTTTAGAGGATATATACGTAGAGATACGGTTTTTCCTAATACTACGGGTAGACTAGATACGTATATTTTAATAATACTTATTATATACTATTTAAATTAGTAATAGAATACGAAGTTATCTTTCGAGTCTTTTCTTACTTTTAAGTTCTTTCTTAGTATCTTAGGATACGAGAAGTTCTATACCCCTTTAAGATTCTTCTTAGTATTTAGGTTTATTAGTTAGTCTCGTATAGTTTTAGCGTATATCTTAGAATATATTAAGGGTCGACGAATTATCTACCTAGAGAGGGGATATAAGGGGGATAAAGGTATATAACCGGAATAGGAAGTAGAATAGGAATAGGATATAGATACGGATAGATATATAAGAAATAATATAATATACTACTATAATACTATAATTTATAGAACCCTAATATTAATAATATAGGAACTAGATCAACGGTACGTATATAGAAACTAAGATAATATAATAATACGATCTAATTCTTATTACTAACGTTAACTCTAGACTCTCTCTTCTTCACTCCTAACTACCTTATCTATCTCTTTATAAACTACCTTATCTATCTCTTTATAAATTACTTAAAGATCCTATTACCTTACCTTTATATAGTAGCTAAGCGGCAGAAGTTAATAGTAATCTAATACTATATTATCTACGCTTATCTTACCTATAATACCTAAACCTATATACTAAAATCTTCCTATTCTAAGTCGCTTAATTCTATAATTCTAATAAATAACTTAACTATCCTAAATAACGATACGCTACTAGAGCCCTATTAAGACTAAGCTAATTAAATCCTAATCTAGTTACTATAGTTCTAGCCGTTAATAATTCCTCTAATTTTCCCGCCTAGAGCGGCTGAAGCTCCCTAGTACTACTACCTAGGTATTACGTTTATATTCTAATAGTAAATTCCTTAAGTAACTAGTTCCGCGATATTAGGGTATATCCGTTTATAATAATCTATACTTCTATAGCTCCTATAACCTCTCTTTTTAGATTTTCCGTTCTAAGTAGTCTATATAGGAGGCGGCAACGAAGAAGGGACCAAAGGGTAGTTAATAGGTAGGGCGGTTAGGTTCGTATTTCTTAGCTAGGCTAGAGGCTAAGGCTAGGGGTTACTAGGAACGCTAGCGGACTAAATATTAGCGGACTAACTACGTTAGTTAGTAGCGTTCTAGATATACTAGGAAGACTAGTTAGTATTAGTTAGTCCTATATAGTAATTTCTACGTAGGTTAGTATAAACGAAAGAGCTTCCTAGTAGTATAGTATTAGACTAGGTAGAGGAGCGAAAGTTATTATTAATCTAATTATTAAGTATAGTAAACTATTTTATATCTTTCCTAGCTACTACTATAGCCGGATCCGTACTTTCGGTAGTAGCGAAGAGTAAGATATCCCTAGAAGTATTAGTTCCTCGAAGACCCTTAAGAGCTTTTATAATATTAGCTCTAAGTTAGGGTTTAGTAGTTTTAGGTTTTTCCTTAGCTATAGCCTTATTCCTTCGAAGGACTATTCGTTTAATAACTCTATAAAAAGTACTTCCTTTATAACTATCTAATATAGAGAGTAATATATTCTTATTACTAATAACAATACGTTCGGCTTTAAGGATAATCCGTTTAATATCGTTGAAGGTAGAGTAAATACGAGGTTTAATATTAATTATTTAGTTAACCTATTAACGGACCGATTCTAGTAATCTACTAAGGAAGATTCTAGTTATAGTAGATCTAGTCAGTTCATCGGCGTTAATAATAAGTAGATAGTAGTTCTTAAATTCCTTAATAAAGCTACGGGTATCTAGTTTCTAAGAGGTACTTTAGAAGGTAAGTTTATAAAGGTAAGTAGTAGTTTCCTTTTACTAACGGTTATTAGTAGCGATATATTCCTTTCGAAGAGATTTACGGAGAGTTCTATAGTTACGTTCCTTATAACTACCTAAAAGCTTAATATCGTATAGATAGCTAGACTTAATATTATAAGTAAGAGCCTAGATCTTATAGGTATCGTTAGTAATATCGTAGGTATTAAAGGTATCTTTAAGGCGAATAAGGAAGTCTGTAATATTCCTACTTCAAAGCGTTCCTTAGGAGAGAGCGTATAGTTCCTAAGATTAAAGGCTTAAGCCTTTCTTTCCTATCTTCTAGTAATAGTAAAATCCTTAAGGGTATTAATGAGGTTAATTATATTAGAGCGAGTAGCTAGTTCTCTAAGCGTAGAACTAAGATTAGCCGTAGATAGATTACTAGAGGGAGGGCCGGAAGAATCTAAAGGGGTTCCGGTAGGGGGGATTTTCTAGGTTAGGCGTAAGTATATAGATATTTCGATTTTTTATTAGTCTTAAGTTATTCTATTCTTTTTATACTATATTATTCGCGTACGTTTCTTAGGGATAAGAGTATTACTACTAAGAGTTCCTAGATAATTTCGGAAGATAAGTAGCTAAAAGGAGTTAGATCTATACGCTAATATACGAAGTTCGTAACCTAGATAGCGAGAATAGTACTATTCGTATATAGTATAGTTAGACTTCTCTTTCCCAGCTTATTAGATAAGGGTATATAGACTATAGGGAGGCAATATATTAATAGTATAGGTAATCCTAGGTATTTTCGTATAAAGTATAATTTCTTACTAACGGGATATTCTAGACGTAGTCCGAGGAGTTAGAGGAACTAGGATATTACTAGTAATTATTTTAAATTCTAATTTTCCGTTAATATAAACTTAGACTTAGACCTTTTATAGAGATTTTTCCTATTTCTAAGTTTAGTAATAGTCGGTTGGTCGAGTATGTTTAGTTATATAAAGAGAAAAGTCGGTTCAAAGGTACGAAGTAACGCTAGTTAATATTCGTATAAAAGGTATAAAGGTATTTAAAAGGGAGTAGTCGAGATTCTAAAGTCGAGAGTCTAAAGTCGAGAGTCTAAAGTCGAGAGTCTAAAGTCGAGAGTCTAAAGTCGAGAGTCGTATATAGTCGAATATTTAAAGGAAAGTTCTAAAGCCTAGTAGTCGAAGATTAATATATAAAGTTCCGTTTTCGATCGTCTAATAGTCCTATAGTCAAGTTAATAGTAAAAGAAAGAGAGTCCTAAAGTCTAATATTTAAAGTCTAATGTTCGAGAGTTTGATAATCTAGTCTAAAATAAAAAAGAGAGTATCCTAAGCGTAAGTTCGATTAAATACTATAATAGCTACTAGTAATTATCTAAGTAGTAGAGAGAAACCCTAGTACGACCTCTAAAATATAGGTAAGATAAGCGTAGATAATATAGTATTAGATTACTATTACTTCTACTACTTAGCTACTGTACAAATATAAGGTATAGGATCTTTAGGTATTTCTATTAGTACCTATAGGTTGGGTAGGTAGTTAACGTCAAAGGAAAATAGTCCTAGTAGACTAGTTCGACGGACACGAATAGATATCTATTAGTATAAATAATAATTAATACTTAATCGTACCTATAAGTCTAGTTACTAGTACTAGATCCTATAAAATATAGTCTAACCTAATAGAGTATAGCTGAATCAAGGATTTAGCTATCCCCTAGTAAAGATATTACTATAATCTAAATACTAGCAACTCTTATTTTAAAGAAGAGAACGTATAAATAAGTATATAGTAGGCTTAAAACCTACTTAAGTATAAGTAGTAACAATTGCAGCCTCTAATAATAAATAAGTATATAAACAAGTTTAATTTGGGTCCAAAACATATAAAAAATAAAATCTAGGTCTACTATTAGCCCCTATAGTTTCTTAGTCGGTAAGAGTAGTATTAAGGAGTACGAGTATATATTACAAGTCGTATTATAGGTCGGAGATTATCGAAAAGTTTAGAGTAGCCGGTTTGTATTATATACTTTATTAGAGTATATATATCTATTATCTCCTTATATACCTTTATTAACTATTGTATTACTATATAACTCGTATTCGAATTGTTACCTATACCGATCCGGTTGAAGCCGTATTCGATCCGGCTAAAGCCGTATTTATTCTAGTATATAAATATACTATATTAGCTAAATAGGGAAAGGACCTTTATTATAATACTTGTTACTACTACTTCTAGCCGTCTTATTATAAATATATTATAGGTCCTAGCTCTTCCTAATTAAGTACTTATCCTCCTTCGTACCCTACTCTATTCTCTCTCTTTTATTCCTTTAGTTAGTACCTCCT
>SNSD01000044.1:0-29000 GCA_004522665.1 Venturia nashicola
TACTTACTTTCTTTACTTACTTAACTTCTTCTTATCTTCCTACCTAATAAGTTAAAGGTATAGGAGTATAGTACGTATAGGAATTCTAAGGTGATAGCGGTCAGTTATATAAAGGGCGCTGTTGGAATAACTCAGTATTCGGATTCCAGATGGATTCTATCGCGTGTACACAGGCGTAGATATCAAGACGTTAATAATGTATGTTTTGACAAGGAGTCTATTCAAAGATAGTAAGCATGCTGTATATTCCGTGTGTCTTGCTAACGTATATTGGTAAGCAAAGTCTATATACTCAGTGCCCCCAGTCCCTTACAGTATCTATATTCCGAGTAGCCACCTCCACTATGGTGATACTCATCAAAGGATACTTCAGCCACACTCTGGGTGGAGTAGGATCATGCCAGTTGAAGTTGGCATATCGTGCTATGATCCAAACAGGCGCCTATTGTGTCTTCTTAGACTCTCGGTGTATTTTCTTCCTTCCGCAACGCTGAAGAATATAATATAGGTAAGGGGCGATAAGGGAGTAGAGGGGGGACCATGTAGGAATATAAGTGCGTAGAACTAAGCCTAAATAGGAAGGGTATAAGGAAGGAGCGGAAGGAAGAAAACACATCGAGAGGATGATTCATGAGATAACTATTCTCATCATTCCTTCAACACCACTGAGCGTAGTGCATCGCCGGTTAATACGTCCCTACATCAAGCACTTCTCTCTGAATATCTAACGTCAATGACTAGCAATCGCCAATATTTTAGCACCACCGAAGCTGTCATATCTGATGCGAAATCTCTCGCGCATTACAGGCGACATGGGCAGAATGACAGTACAAAGAGGGCCCGGAGTCAGCGGTGCATGTATACTTCTAGTTAGGCCACCTGCCGCTCTGGGCAGCCTCACTACCGTGAAGTGTGGTGTCGTGGGTGTCCACCTCCATACCAAGATATTGTGCTATATGTCCTACATATACAATGCCTCTACACCTCTTGTCTTCCCTCCAAATTCGTACCCTCCATGTCGAACCTGTCTTTTTGATTCAGTCATACTATCCTCTTTTATTGTTAATTTTAGTGTATTGCTAATAATCTCGTACGTCAATTATGTCCTCCCTCAGCTATAGTTCTATCCATTCGGACCGCAAAATGAATCATCAGGAACTACAAAATAGATAATTTCACGAGTCCACGCTGATAGAATTAGGCTGGACATGCGGGCCTGGTCTCTCTGGCCCATTGGTCTGACAAACTTCCTGTATGCCTCATCTGTATTGGGCAGTATTTTGAGTAGACAGGCCCTTTCGAACAGATCCTCCCAATCTCCCTACTTGAATCCAAGATCCGCAAGTACGCTTGAAGCAGTCCATCTATTTGAAGTTCTTTCTTACTTGGCGCAGAATTTGCTGTAAACGGCACCGCAATCCCAGAAGTAAACTTCGATGTCGGCGAATCCTATGCTGGATTGCTTCCTGTCTCTTCAGACGCAAATGAGACGAAGGAACTATGGTTCTGGTTTTTTCCCTCGAATAATAGCAACGCATCCGACGAGATCACCATTTGGCTCAATGGAGGACCAGGATGTTCTTCTCTTACTGGACTACTACAGGAACACGGCCCTTTCCTTTGGCAGCCTGGTACCATACGCCCTATGAGAAACCAGTGGAGCTGGAACAGGGTCACGAACATGATATGTTAGTATTCGCCGCTTTCCCATCGTGAAAAAGCTGACGAAGAATAGACATCGATCAACCTGTTGGTAAGTAGATCGCGTGCTATCTGATTGTCCTGCTGTCTCATTTCACTGGTAGGCTCCGGATTCTCGCAAGGCAAACCAACAGCTCTTGGTGAATACGAGGTTGCAGAACAATTTCTTGGATTCTGGAAAAAATTTATCGATACTTTTCAGATCAAAGGACGTAAGGTCTATGTGACTGGAGAAAGTTACGCGGGCGTAAGTTAAAATCGCCCTTTTCGATGTGTTGCCTTCGATGAAAATGTGCTGATTCTTCAAGATGTATGTGCCGTACATTGCGAGTGGTAAGTGGAATAATTCTCCGCTAGATATGGGAGTTTCTGACAGAAAGCTAGCTATGCTTGATAAGAATGACACCTCGTACTACAATGTACAAGGAACGATGTTAATAGACCCGTTAATCAACAGTGATGTTGCTCTTGTGGAGAGTGAGGAAGCTCTTTCGAAAGTGACGAGGAGGAACTGACGAAATCCTAGTGCCAATGCTGTCATACGCCCAGTACTGGCAACCACTTTTGCGCCTCAATAGCACTTTCATGGCGAACATGCAGAAATATGCAGATGATATGGGTACGTTACTCCAGGTCTAAACGTTGGTGAAAATTTATTGACTAGACGTTGTAGGTTACACCAAATTCTACAGAGACTACTTCACTTTCCCACGGACAGAATACATGCCCATCCCACCCAATGTGCAAGAAACAACTTCCCATTTCCGCGGGATGATAGAAAGAGCAGCCTTATTGCTCAATCCATGCTTCAATATCTACCACATATCCGACACCTGCCCATTTCCGTACGATCCTCATTCCGCAGACAATTGGGTTCCATCAGATCCACCTACGTACTTTAATCGCACCGATGTCCAGAAGGCCATTAACGCACCGCTTGGAAAGTATTCTGTTTGCGAAGGGAAGAACTTTGCAACGGAAGATGGAGAGGATAACGCGCCGAAAAGTATCTTTACCACATTGCCTAGAGTCTTCGATCGAACACCGAGAAATTTGGTTGTTGGTGGGGCTTTGGATATGCTCGTTCCCTCTAACGGCACTCTTTTCTCGCTGCAGAACACTACGTGGAGAGGAAGTATGGGATTTTCGAAGCCACCGGAACAGAAGTTGATTATACCTGCAGCGACGGGTGAGTTTACACCGCCGTATGTTCATGGAGCGAGAGGTGAGAATGGACGATGGATTAGTGAAAGGGGTGTCACTTTTGTCGATGTCGAAGGGGCGGGACATCAAGTCCCCCAGTATAGTCCTTCAGCTGGGTTGAGATTGTTGGAAGTTCTGCTTGGGAGGATTGATGTCAATCAGGGGTTCGGTGGTGGTGCGGATTGGTCTATAAAGATTGGTAGTTGAACTGCTCAGTGACACTTGCAGTCTCAAAAACTAAATCAGCTTCACTACAGTCTGAGCCAACTAATATCATAATTTGTTTTCGAGGACAAGGTCAGCTTTATCAGGATTGAATGAGGCTGATTGGTCAATCGCTCAGTCTGTTCCACGTGACAAATACAAGACTTCAAGTTCTCCCCAATCTGGCAACTGGAACGCAGTCCTGAAGTGGGCATGAGATCTTCACCGCACGTCTCCCCTCCACGAGGCTGTCCACCACGAGGCTGTCCACTGTCCACATGTTCATTATATTGCCTCGAGACGGCCCCTTGCTCTCAAACCTTGGGCTGAAGTCCCTGAAATAGACGAAGTTCCCAGTTGGCGAGATATGCCCCGCTTATGCTGGGGAAGACCTCAGCCCTCGAAACACTGTACACAATTTCAAGCCCCTTCTCCGATACGATAGACCCCTTGAACGATTCCTTCACTTCTAATACCTCCTCCTTCGTCCCAATTCCAAACTCCTTGCGAGAGATATCTACAGCGAAATCGTCAGACCAGTCGAGCGCATTATCCCCAGCAATACCCAGGGGCGCAGCAGCAAACAACGAGATAAGATGGGCGCAATAGGACAATTGGTGCCATTGGTACTCCTCTTCGCCTTCGTAGGCGTCTTTGCATACTTTGGATATCAGGTTCGTCTTCTCCCTTTCTTTCCAGATCGAATTGCTGCCTCAAGACTTCAAGAATGAGAAACAACGCTGACGTGCAAACCGCGTCGTTACAGATGTACGTCTTCAGCAACGAGCTCGCCGACCGCGGCGTCAAGAAAATGGAGAAGAAGAATATCTTCATTGGGAAGGATGGGGCGAAAGTTGGTGTCAAGGAGCTTAGACCGGAGGATTATGAGGATAAGACGCAGAAGTATGTTTGCCTTCTACAACCACACACTCTCTACGTCTTCTTTGGAGAGGAGCTATGGAATTAGTACTGGACTGACTCTTGTGTGCCTGTAGTGTCCTTGTAAACACATGGAACCACGCCTCCTTCCCCGGATTTAAGAGTAGAATATGGAATTCGGAAGCAACACCCGATTTCAAGAAGAGTGCGCGACCGAGCGGGTCGAGGTCGAGTTCGAGTGCAAGTAAGGTCAATACGACAGCATAGTCCTGCGTGAAGGGAGAAAAATTGGAACAGAGGACAATGGGCAAAAAGAGTTATCTCGCCTGGCGCCGAATGAGTATCTTCTTTCGGCCGCAATTGTATGAGCACACTATTGGAGGAAGCCTGGTGCTTCAGGAATTGGCAAAACCACCGGGTAGCCAGCGGCTGGCGTTGATAAGATATAGATTACGGATAATCCTTTGTTCTAGATATGAGGTCTTGACACGATATACAATCGAGGGACCAGTCGACACTTTCCTGCCTAATTTTCCTCCCTCGCAGCATACAGCTCTCCAGCTCTCAACTCCTCTCCTATAATTTCACACGCTCGGCTTCAATTGCGCAATTCGATCTCTCCGATTCCCAAGTCCCAATTCCTTCAGCACGCTGAATAGCACTTTGGTCTTGGACAAGACTAGAAAACAATTATCACCAATCGCATATCTGTAGTATCTACATCTCCTTGTTTGAGTCCTTCAAGCTACCTTACTTATGCCAAGATGAAGCACACGACATCTCATAGCCCTGTGGTTGTGTACTCGAGGAAGCAAGGAAAGGGGCGGCGGGTTTCCCTGAGTGTGGCGTTGACCACGCGAGGAAGGGATGATCGAGGGATGAGGAAAAGGGTAAGGTCTCTTTCGATGGTTTATGTATGTTAGAGAGTCGACATTCTTGACGAGGAATCGCATTATTTGGGACGTACGGCATCGTCTTTCCTCAAAATACTGTCAAAACTTTCCTACTCAATGTACACAGATCAGGAGCGCTTTAGCTAAAGATATAAACACGAGAAACTGAAATGGTATAGAGTCGTTGCGAGTTGGAAGTTCTGATACTAGGATAACCTCCTAAATGCGTGGCAAAACAAGCTTATCTCTATAATAATTTCTAATATGGATGTCCATCATTCCATCACTTTTCAGCTCTTCCTATTGGTCAGGACATATATGCCAACTGCCTGCGAGTAGACAATCTCCTACGATCTCATCAACTCTATCCTCAACATTTCCACTCCGACGTCTGTTTTCAATTTGTTTCCAGAAGCGGATGATGTCTCGCTAGAAAACCGGCGCCTTTTCATCCCTCCAGATGAAGATTTCCTGATGAACCTTCTACTCTTGGATAACAGTGCGGACTTGGAAGTGTAGGATGCTTCGCCATATGCTGTGCTGAGTCAGGTGGTATGTCCTGTTAGACACATTCAGGGGCCAAAGACCCGGGAACTACCGATTCCACTCATGGATGAAGTCCTCGTGGCGTTGTAGGTCGCTTTCGAGCCGGGTGTCTAATATTGCCGACACTGTCTGACACATCAAGAGCATTGACTTCGATGAAATCCAAGTTCTATTTCACTCGTTCTGATTTCATCATGAAATGCTTACCGATTTGACTTTGGGGAGCTCCCGCCATGTTGAAGTCGATATGTGGTGTGAGTGAAGGTGTTCGAAGAAGAAGAGAAGGATGGCAGAAGAAGCTCGTAAAAGGGCTCTGTCAGCCATGCCGGGTCACTTTTTGTGCGAGATCTAGTCAAACTAGAAACACAAAGACCATACTAAATCTAGCTCTCGACATGTAATGGCCACTGTTACCCGTCGACATGTTTCTTAGCAAGACTGCAGAGCATGGGAAATAGACATCAATGCCGGATTATTAGACATCGCTTCAGACTTTCGTGGTGTCCTTCCACACCTACTTTGAGAATTGGTCTATGCTCCTAGCTACAAGAATAAAAGGCTATGGCTTGGAGAATTACCGTTGTTAAATGTGGATTCCTTGGCAACAAGGGCTTGGCAACAAGGATCTGAAGTCTCTGCCCATATGTAGCCAGCTCAGTTGTACGAGAGAGAATACATAGATAATATAAGAGGATAACCTATTTCATTACTATTTCATTTTATTTCATTTAGTATATATATATAAAGCCGATTTAATACTAATTAGTAGTTATAAGGCGATTATAGATTAGTAAGAATTATAGCTAATTAGCCGTACGATCTCTTACCCTATAGGAGAACTAATATTCGGCTAAAAAGATAATAAGATCTAACTAATTGACGTCGTACGATAGCGTTAATAGGCCTAGGATCTTTTCCTTAGAGTAGTCTAGTAGCTCTAATAGGAAGCCGGACTTAATCTAAGAAGCCTAAGGAATAGATAATCCTAGAAGCTAAGAAGAGGACGAGTAAGGGTAAAGTTAAAGAGAGTTAGAACCCTAGCTATTAGACCCCTAATATTATAATATATTATAGACTAATATAAGATCGAGCTTCGTACGATAAAAAGAATCTACGTATTTAGTATCTAGGACTAAGAACTAGATATCGCTAAAGGCCTAACTAAAAGGGAACTAGCGACGTACGTCGTACGAAAGATATACGAATACTAAGTATAAGGTAAATAGAAGAGAGTCCTCCGGAGCGAATTATACGAGGATTTTTACGGATAGGTACTATACTAGTTCTAATTAATTAGAAAGATACTCGTACGATTATTACTCCAGCTATATAAAGAGAGAGATATTCTAATTATAAACCTAGAAAAGATTAGTACAATGAATCGACTAATCTAAGTAATTTATATAGAGATATTACTAACTATATTAACTAGAATATCCTATTCCCCTACCCTATCCTTAATTAAGCCTGTACCCGTAGCCCTAAAGAAGATAATTAATATATTTAAGGAAGAAAGGACCTAAGAATAAGGTCGTACGATTAATTAGGATATAGAGAAGAGTAGGAAAGAGAATATTCGACAACTATCGTACGACTATATAGGTCGATTTATCGATAATATTAATTAGTAATACTAATAATATGAGCCTCTATCTATAGGCCAGCCTCTACGCTATCTAGAAGGAGAGAAACCACGCTATCTAGAAGGAGATAAACCGTAAGGATAGTTTAGATAAGAAAGCTATAGACTAACCTAAGAAAGCTATAGACCTACTATAGAACTAGATTACCTAGACTATCGTATAATTATAAGTTTCTAGAAGATATAGAGGAAAGAGGACAACTTTATAGGGGAACCGTACGATATTCTTTTTGATAAGGTTAAGCTATTTATACTCTAATATAATAGACTAGGGATTCTAGTTTATAAATATAAGCTAGTATTCTAAGATATCTTATTAGGTCGTACGAGAGACTTCTACCTCTAATAGGTTATTAATAATAAGCTATAGGAAGCTATTAAAGATCTAATAGTCGTACGATTTAATCTACGTGAAAATACTACTCTATATTATATAGATTAGACTACTATCTTATAGACGTCAACCGTACGAGATAATCTAGGTAAATTACTCCTAGAAATCCTCCAAATCATACTAGATCGTTTTAAACTCGTATAACGAGTACTTAGACCCGGATTCTAGGGAGCCCGGAGATATATATATTATAATAGCTATCCTAAAAGTATATAGAGGAGTTAGAGAGTTAGAAGTAGTATTCCTATAACTAATCGTCTCGTACGACGTTCTTCAGACCGACCTTAGGTCTACCCTTTAACTATCTATAGATAGAAAGGCGTTGTATAAATAGTATAATTTGAATTAGGATAACCAGGACCCGGCTATAGTATACTTTACTAACCAAAAGTTCTATAATAATATTATAATAAGGTATAGAATGCTGTCGTACGGTAAATACTAAGGCTACTATTAGGGGCTAGTACCCTAGTAGCTAAAAGGAAGGAAGAATAGACTACGAAAGGAGTAGAACCGGAGACCGTACGTTAGAGTACGGTCTCCTCGTTAGAGTATAAGGAGAGAGCTCCTCCCCCTCTCTAGCTCGTTAGTTAACTTAGTTCTATCTACTACCTTACCTTTTAGTATATACTAGGGTCTCCCGTAATATTAAGTTAATTCTTTTTATTTTTTCTCTCGACGCGCTCTAGAAGCTATAGAGACTATAATAGACCCTATAGAGGGCGATAGTAGCGATATTACGCTATATAACTATAGTACTATTATCTAGTAGTTAATAGTATAGTAGTAGGCTTAGGCTACCCGCTTAGAGGAGTAGGAGGCCTAGCTATAGAGGGCGTAGGCCGGTCTACTTAAGGCGGATAAAGCCTACGTAGAGCTAAAGGGTAACGATATATCTATCTAGAGCCTAGTCTCGGCTATCTAGGACCGCGGCCTAGGCGGACCGGACTCTACTATAGATAACCTAGTCTACGGACCTTAAGAATAGCGACTACTATAATAGGATAGGTCTACGGCTACTTTTAGAGATTTTTTTCTCCGGATCTAGAGCTCCTATAGGACGAGGGCCGTATAGAAGCCGGTACTCCCCGCCCCTTTTTACTAGGATACTATTAATAACTACTTAACCTACGAGAAAAGGGCTCGGATAAGGGGTTTTTAGGTAGCTAGTAGCCCTGACGGTAAACGGAACCCTAAGGACTTTCTCTTAGAGATTAAGCGTATTTTTACGGACTCTATAGAAAAGACGACGGCCCTAGAAAAGCTAGTAAGCCTAAAATATAACGACGGCTAGCTATAGTAGCCTTAGTAGGATTACTAGCTAATCTTTAACGAACTCCTACTAGTATCTAACGGCTCCTAGTAGAGCGACGAGGTCAAGATATAGTAGCTATAGAAGACCCTCTATAACTAGGATAATATACTTCTAGTAACTATATAGAGGGAGATAGGGTATACCTAATTTACCGCGGAGATTAGACGTATTATATAGAACTATAAATATACTAGCTAGTTCGCCGCGCGATTCTCGACCTAGCGGTCTAAGTAGAAGTAGTCGGGCGGTAGCCCCTATACCGCGGCGGCTATAAGCTTAGCCTTATACGGTAGTACTATAGATAGTAATACTATTATAACCCTAGTACGGGTCGTAGATCGAGCTAAGGCGGCCGCGCCCCGCCCCCCTACGTAAGGGGGGAGTAGCGCTATACTAAGGGCGAAATAGGTATCTAAGGCGGAGCTAGATAGCCGTAAGGAGAAAGGTCTCTACTTCTAGTACGGAGGGAGCGGGTACTATATAAGCGACTACGTATACTACCCTACCGAGCGACCCTCCTAAAAGGGGGTAGGGATAAATACCTTAACGGTCCTAGCTATAACGGAGACTACCCTAGTCCTAGAGGTTACCGAGTCTAACCTACCGGGAAAAGGATAGCTCCCCTCTGAAGATAGAGGAAGGGAGTAGGTCGAGTACTAATAGAGGACTAGGGTCTAGGACGCTTACCGGGTAAATATAGACGGAAATAATATACTTATAGACGTAGTAATTAATAGTATTTTCTACGTATCTACCCTAATAGACGAAGGCTATTAGTACTACGCTACGATAGATAGAGACCTAGCTAAACGGCTCGGACTCCCTAAGGTAGGAAAAACGACGAGACGGATCCGGGGCGCTATAGGCGATATAGCCGGGTCTAGTATTTAGGGGGTAGTCGCCCTAAAACTTAAGATAGCCGGCTTTAAGTAGGTAGTCTACGTATACTATATCCCTAAACTAGCCTTTCCGGTTATTTTAGGGAACCCCTAGAAGGCGTATAACCGTATCCGGATAGCGCCTAACGAAGGCCGGTTATACTACGGGCGGGTAGTAAGGTAGGTAGCGGAATCCGCCCCTAAAGCGGTAGAAAACGGCGACCCTCGTACGGTAGCCTATCGATCGGAGAGCTCCGGTAAGAATACTACGCTAATACTAACGGAATAGGTATAGCCGGAGACTAATAACTTCGTAGTTACGCTAGTAACCTTCTATATTAAGAAGGTAGAAGACGGTTATTCGGTAATAGTTACCGCTATAGTAATAGAGGACTTCGAGAAGGCTATAATAGAGAAAAGACCTAATACGGAGGCGGAACTCCGCGCGTAACTCCCCCTAGAAGTTTACGATATAATCCCGCTATTTTTAAGCCTAGAGGCGGAAAAACTCGCCCCCTACCGGCCGGGGGTAGACTATAGAATCGAGCTCCGTATAAAGCCTAACGGGATAATAGAGTCCTTACTATAGGGGCCGCTCTACGGTATATCTAAGGAGGAGCTCCTAGTCCTACGGAAAACGTTAAACGAGTTACTAGCTAAGGGGTTTATTTAGCTATCGAGCTTAGACGGTAGGGTACTAGTACTTTTTGTCCGGAAACCCGCGGGGGGCCTAAGGTTCTACTATAACTATAGAGTACTTAATACGGTAACTAAGGAGGATAGATACCTACTCCTACTTATTTCGGAGACCCTCTAGAACCTCGCGGGCTACACCTACTTATTAAAGGTAGACGTAGTAAGCGCGTTTTAGAGGCTTAGAATAGCCTAGGGTTACGAGTATAAGATAGCGTTCCGGACTAGATACGGGCTATTCGAGTAGCTTATAACTCCGTTTGGTTTAGCTAGGGTACCGTCTAGTTTTTAATAGTATATTAATATAGTACTTCGGAAGTTCCTCGACGAATACGCCTCGGCGTATATAGATAACGTACTAATCTATACCTAAGGTAGCCGTAAAGACTATTTCGAGAAGGTACGTACCGTTCTCCGGGCGCTTTAGGACGCTAGCCTATACTTAGACCCCGCGAAGAGCGAGTTCGCGAGGAAGAGTATTAAGTATCTAGGTTTTATTATTTACGCCAACGGAGGGGGCCTTTAGGCCGATCCGGAGAAAGTTTAAACTATCCGAGATTAGGCGGTCCTACGTAACTAGAGGGAGGTCTATAGGTTCCTAGGATTTAGTATTTACGAACTATTACCGAATGTTTATTAAGGGCTACTCTACGCGCGCCGCCCTACTTACGTCGCTAACTAGGGTAAAGGCTACGTTCTCCTAGGACGAAGCGGCCTAGGTATCTTTTAATAATTTAAAGGAGTATTTTATAAGCGCTCCGGTACTACGATAGTAGGATCCCGCGCTTTTAATATTTCTAGAGGCCGATAGTAGTAGCTTTATACTAGGCGGGGTTCTAAGCTAGTAGACTAGTAGGGTTCGCTACCTAGTCGCCTTCTATTTAGAGAAACTAAATAAGGCCGAAATCAACTACGATATCTATAATAAAGAGTTACTAGCCGTAGTCTAGTACCTATAATACTAGGATACGGAGCTTCGTAGCTATAGTCCGTTTATAATTATAACGGATTATAGGAACTTAGAGTACTTTATAAAAAAGTAGAGACTATCTAAGCAATAGATACGGTTCGCGGAGACCCTAATAAGATATAGGTTCTCTATAGTATATCGCCCGGGGTTAGAAGTAATAGTACTAGACGTACTATCTAGACGAGATTAGAATAACCTAGACTACTACGATTATACTTCGAGGGTCTAATAGCTAATCCTAGAGGCTAGCCTAACCAAGTATACGCTAGCCGCCCCTATAGCGACGGGATATAGGGGTTTCGGGATAGGTTAAGGCCTATTCTAGGAGGACGCCCTTAACGAGCTCTAGGATAGGGTAGTTACTAAGAATATATACTATTAATAGGTGTTCTAGGCGGTATAGTCTAGCGAGCGAGCTATTCCTACTAGGGCCCGTATTAAGATCTAAATCGCGGACTATAAGATTAATACCTAAGGCCTATTACGACATCGAGGTAAGCTATAGGTACCTAGCGCCCCGTTTATAACGGACGTAGAACGAAAGGAGTCGGACGAGGATATAAGGGGTCTAGATAATTTAAGGACTAAGCTAATTTAAAAGAACTACGACTCCGTAGTAACTAGTTACCTAGGTAGGGAGAATACGCTCTCTATTATAGGCCGAGACTTCTACTAGCTACTAATAGCCTCGTATATACGGAGGTTTATATAGAACTATAACGGCTATAGCCGTAATAAGGTTTGGCGTAGTACTAAATACGGTCTCCTATAGTCGCTCCTAGTCCCTAATAGATTTTTCTCGGAGTTATTAATCGATTTTATAGTGGAACTCCTAGAGTCTAACGGTAATACGAACCTCTATATAATAAAAGATAGGCTAAGTAAGACCGTAGTTTTTAAAGCGATACCTACTACTAATATAGAGGCTTACGCCGAGATATTCCTAAGATACTAGGTACGCTACTATAGGCTATCTAGGGTAATAACGTCGGACCGCGGTAGGAACTAGACGGGCGCCTTCTAGAGATACTTCTATCGCCTACTAGGCGTCGAGTAGCGGCTAAGTAGCGTATACTACCCCTAAATAGACGGAGGCCCGGAGCGCCTTAACTAGGAAGTATAGGTATACCTACGGTACTTTATTAACTTCAACTAGAACGACTAGGCCTAGTAGCTACCCGTAGCCTAGTTAGTAGTAAACGGCCGATACTATACGGGAATCGGTATATCGCTATTTTTCGCGATATACGGCTTTAAAGCCCCTACGGCTATACCGTTAAAGAAGGTAGCCGTAGACTCTATCCTAATCCCCGCTAAATAGAGAGCTAAAGAATTCGTTTAGAAGATAGAGAAGATTAGGGAGCTATACTAATTACTAATAGGGGTTTCGTAATAGTAATAGGAGGAGTCCTATAATAGGTAGCGGGTCCCTACCCGAAGGTTCTAGGTCGGCGATAAAGTATAGTTAGACCTAAGGAACTACGGTAGCGAGAGGCTAAAGAAGAAGCTAGACGCGCGATACGCTAAATATACGGTAGCTAAAGTTATTAGCCTAATATCCGTACGGCTTAAAGGTATCCCTAGCGGGATATATAATATATTTTACCCCGACCTTTTACGGCGGTACCTAGACGACCTACTACCCGGGTAGGTTATTAACGACTCCTAACCGGGCCCCGTACTACTAGAGTCGTACGAGGAGTTCGAAGTAGAGAAGATCCTATATACTAGGAAGGCTAGGCGGGGATAAGGGCGCGAGGCCCTAGTAAAATAGTACGGTTACTACGATATAATATAGGAGCTACTAGAAGCCGTAGAGAATACCGTAGCTATAGACGAGTTTGAACTAGTTTACGGACCTATACGAGAAAACGATAGCCCCCTATAGGAATTTAGTAGAGGGCGGCTAAGAAGGAGCGGGCGGACGAGGCAGTAGGCTATTACGGTAAGTTATATTTCTAATATTTACTTAGAGTTAAGGTTAGAGTTTGATTTTACAATATTTTTTTATTTATTTTAGGGTTTATCCGGTCCCCTCCGGTTTTGGTACGGGCGGCGATAGCTAGACGCTACTCCCCGTACCTATAAAAAAAAAAAAGAAAAAGCGTAAAGGAAACTCCCCTCCCTCTCCCCCCCCTTCCTCTCCTCCCTTATATATAATTGGACCGCCGGGGTCCCTATACCTAGGAGCCGGATACTAGGCCGGCTATTATAAAATTTATTACCGCCGCCTCGTAGGTAGTAGTAGTAGTAGTAGCGACCGTACTATTTTATAAGGTTAGTATCGGTATTAGGGAGGAAGGCTCGAATAACTTACGGCGGGACGAGGGCCTAGTCTACTAGGGACCGGAGAGCCTTATAGGCCTTAAGGGTAGTAACTAGACTAGATAGGGCGGACTCGCTATAGACGGTTAGCGTATATTAACGAACGGGATACGGGATATACCTCTAGTCTTAACCCGACCGGGTCTACGCGGTATAGGCCAAACCGGTAAGTTAGGCCTAATCGGTTAGCGGAAGAAATAAGACGGACCGTAGTATATATATTAGGGTATACTAAGCCCGGTACTAGGTATAGTACGCGTAGGCGAGCGAAGGCTAGTAGCGCTTACTATTATCCTATAGGTAGTTAGCCGGAGTCCGAGTAAGCTTTACTAGTTACTACTTATAGGCGGAGGCTTCTAGTAGCGGTAGTCCCGACTATTAGACGCGTATATAGTATAATATATAGGCCTCCGGACCTAGGAGTAAGAGTTAATATACGGTTACTATAAAAGACTAGTAGACGTACGGTCCTAACCAGCTACTCCGGTATAGTAGTAGGAGAGGTAAGGGCGGCGCGGGTAGCGTTCTTACGCTAGCGGCGGGCGGCGGTATTCTAGCGGGCGGTATTACGGCGGGTAGCGATAGTACGGACGGGCGAGGAGGACGGCGTAGAGTAGCTAGAAATAGAAGTACGAGTAGAAGAAGTAGTAGTATAGGATACTCTTAGTAACGGGGCGGGAGTCGTATTGGCGAGAAGGGCGGTAGTAGTAGCGAAGAGACTAGTATCGGCGGACGATAGTAGGGGTATACTAGGGGTCTCCGAGTTCGGTGTACTACTAGTAGTAGCGGCGGGATCCTAGGAGTCTAGGACGAGCGGCTAGGCGTTCTAGGCGGGCGGCTAAGGGTTTTGGGCGGGCGGCTAGGGGTCCTAGGTAGGCAGCTAGGTATTCTAGGCGGCGGCGTAGGGTCCCTAACGGGGCGGGGCCAAACGGGGGGGGCGGGTTAGGGGTAGGGTAGGGCGGGTTTTCGGGGCGGGTTATAAGTATAAAACCCTAACCTAACCCGCCCCGCTAAGCTCTCAACCCGCCCCGTTAGATAGGGGCGGGGTCTCGTAACCTAACCCGTTATAACCCGTATATAATACCGTTAGTATATTTAGAATATACGCGGTATTTCTAGTAGTCTTCTAGTAGTTAAAAAGAGTCTTCTAGTAGTTATAACGATAGTCGAAATATTTCTAGTAGTCTTCTAGTAGTTATAGAGCTTATAATAAGTTATATTATAACTAAATCTACGGCTCGAAAGTTAAGAGCTTGAAACTTAGTACGATAAGCTCTACTCCTAGTTATAGGGCCCTTATTATTACCTTTATAACTACGTCGGCTATTAACTATCGCCTAAAGATCTATACTACCTCTAGGTAATACTACCGGTAGTCTTATAGCGCGACCCCTCCTACGCCTTCCTATACTTTGGTAAGTAGCTTAGGTTCGCCGATATATTATAATACGACTACTAATATAATCTCCTATACCCTTAACTATTTCGAGCCGCTTACCTAATAGACTCTTATTATCCCGTCGTAATCTATTCGCTAACCTAGGGTCCCCAACGGGGCGGGGCCAAACGGGGGGGGGCGGGTAAGGGGTAGGGTAGGGCGGGTTTTCGGGGCGGGTTATAAGTATAAAACCCTAACCTAACCCGCCCCGCTAAGCTCTCAACCCGCCCCGTTAGATAGGGGCGGGGTCTCGTAACCTAACCCGTTATAACCCGTATATAATACCGTTAGTATATTTAGAATATACGCGGTATTTCTAGTAGTCTTCTAGTAGTTAAAAAGAGTCTTCTAGTAGTTATAACGATAGTCGAAATATTTCTAGTAGTCTTCTAGTAGTTATAGAGCTTATAATAAGTTATATTATAACTAAATCTACGGCTCGAAAGTTAAGAGCTTGAAACTAAGTATAACGAGCTCCGCTCCTAGTTATAGGGCCCTTATTATTACCTTTATAACTACGTCGGCTATTAACTATCGCCTGAAGATCTATACTACCTCTAGGTAATACTACCGGTAGTCTTGTAGCGCGACCCCTCCTACGCCTTCCTATACTTCGGGTAGTAGCTTAGGTTCGCCGACGTATTATAATACGACTACTAATACGATCTCCTATACCCTTAACTATTTCGAGCCGCTTACCTAATAGATCCTTATTATCCCGTCGTAATCTATTCGCTAACCTCCGTATAGGGGGAGAAGCTCCTTTAGCTGGTAGTAGCGTATTATTAGGGTCCGTAGTATCCTCCCTATCGCTAATTTCATCTAACCTCTATATCTCGTTAACTATACGAACAAGTTCCTTAGTCTATTTAGCTCGCTTAGTAGCCAATTCATCTTTAGTTATATAAATATCCCTTCTCCCTATTAAATAGTAGTTAAGTATATACTACTTAGAATCTACTATCTACTTATAGTTACTTACTATTAACGTACTAAGAACCTATACGCTATATAACTTATTATCCGTATTAAAGTTACTAGTAATACTAAACTCTCGTTCAATACTAATACCGGCGGCTTAGATAGTAAAGAGATCCTTTACTATTATTACTATCCGTAGGAACCGGTACTTAATAGATCTCTATTACTAGAATAGTTCCTTAAGATCTAGCCGTACTTTATCTAGGGATTATTAGCGACTACTAGAAGACTACTAGGGACTAGGGTTTTCGCTTACTCTATAAGCGATACTTATCGAACTCTCGCTGTATATCTATTACTACGCGCGTCGCTATTAGGCGCGTATTATACTTAGTAGAAGGCTCTACTACCGTACGGAGATCTATAACCGAATCGAGGTTAATATACCCTCGTTAGAGCGATAATAGGACTTCAACGCGGCGTATTACTAGGTTTCGCTACGTATATTAAGTATTATATAGAACGTATAGTTCCGTCTAATAATATACCTGCTAATCGAGTAGATCTTCTAGTATAGGCTACTATTTAGGCTAGTTCCAAGTATTAAGCTTATAACGAGGATAGAGTAGGATTACTATACTATAGTACTTTCTAGCCTATATATTAGACGTTATACTATAGTAGACCCTAAGCTTATCTACCGCCTTACTATATACCCGACTAATCTCTTACTTCTACCGACGGTTCTTATCTCTAAGCCGTTCCTCTATATTCTCGAGGTATATAAATAGTCGATTATAGATATCGAAGACCGAGTAGATTATTAGGTTACGCGTAGAGCTAATAAGCTACGTATATACCGCGAAGGGACGGAGGATAGTAATAAGGTAGGAAACTTAGCCCTATTTATCTTCGCTTAGGCTAAGGTATTAATATTCCTTATCTATAAATTAATTGATCGGGTCTCTCAATCTAAGAAGTCGTATAAGTATATAGTACGTCGAGTCCTATCTCGTCTTAATATCTTAGGTATATCGTAGAAGTCGAATCTTAGCCGGAATAGGGTAGTAAGCGCGATACTAGATTATTTAAATCTCTAAGAATATAAGCTATCGGCCTTCGCTTAAGTTGATAAAGATCGCAATTTAACGGGCCTTTATAACCGTATATAGTAGCTTTATAGAAGAATTAGCATTACGAAACTACTAGGAGACTACTAGGAGACTACTAGGAGACTACTAGGAGACTACTAGTACTAGGAGACTACTAGGAGACTACTAGGAGACTACTAGGAGACTACTAGGAGACTACTAGGAGACTACTAGGAGACTACTAGGAGACTACTAGGAGACTACTAGGAGACTACTAGGAGAATACTAGGAGACTACTAGGAGACTACTAGGAGGCTAAAAGAAGGAAAATAACTTATACTACGCTTAGAGTTAGTAGACTCCCCCCTAGTAATTACTAGAACCCTCTTCTCTTCCTCCGCCTCCTAGTTCCTAATAAACTCCTCCTTTTTTGGCCGATACTTAATATCTACGAGGAGACTATTATTATATAGTTATATAATATAAGAGATATAGGGATATAGCGCGATCTCGTTTACTATATTAGGAATGTCCCTACTAAGTACCTTAATATATTTATTCACCGACTATACTATTGTTTTGTTATTCGATGCGTTATCCGTAGTAAAAGTAATAACCCTAGTACCGAGATTGAAATACTTAAGGCGTGCTATTATAACTCTAGTAAGGTCCCTACTAGTATAAGCGCTATAGTAGGGCTCGAAACCGATCAAAGCTTCTATTAGGGTCTAATTATAAACCTAGTATACTTTAATTACGAGGAAGCTATTCCGGCGTAGCGTAGACTATCTATTGAGGACGATTAAGACTTTCTAAGGTACTAGTAGGAGGCGTTTACGGATAGACTCCTCTAACTTCTTTCGTAGGGTAAGGATTTTATTAGTAATAGTTAATAACGAAGGGAGCCGTCGCTTAGGTTCGAGGTATATAACTAGGCGTAGGAATTCTAAGTTATCGATAGTTATTAATAACTACTTATATATAATAATCGTACGAAGGAGTTGTTCGTCGAAATTAGCTAGGGATAGTACGAGGCTTCTAGCGTTCGCTATCTTAGTCCTAACTCGTCGATTCTAGAGTGGAATGTTAGTAGAACTAAAATTAGAAAACCTAGTAGTCTCCTAGTAGTCTTACGGCTGCCCTTAGGCCCTCTTCTATAGTTGGCTATACTATTCCTCGCGCTAAGGAGGTCGATAGACATACCCTCGTCTTTACGTAAGAACTAATTTAACTAGTTCTATTCTTATATAGATATTTTACGACTAGATCGTATCGTATATAGATAGTACGAGGCTTACTAGAAATACGAAGAGCGCCTTTAATAAAATACTACTAGCCCGTAGCTCTCCTATCAGCTCCCTATACTAGAAGGTTAGGGGTAGGGACTAATATATTTTCCCGGTACTATTATATTATAATCTACTAGTTATAGAACTACTTAGAGTTATTTAGTATCTATTTAAAATAGGCGTCGTTTTTACCTACTAATAGTAGGTTACCTATAGGAGGAGGGACGTAGGTTACTAAAGATAATGAAGCTATAATAGAGAAGTAGTATTAATTAAGAAGGAATAGTATATAAGTAGTATCTCTTATTTGAAGCTGCTATTATATTTATAGGAAGTACTAAGAATATAGCTAAGCTACTTTAGGTTCTATAAGGCTGAGAAACTATTTAATAAAGTATAAATATAAAGATACAACTTCAATACGTAGAGATATAAATATATTAATAGTATTTACGGTTTTATATATATATCTTCTATAAATCTACTTACTTCTAGATAATATTATTATATACTAAGCTCGGAATATATTTTTGAATGAAAATTGAATATATTTATTTAATCTTTATTTAAAAACATATAGCTAGCCGTTTATTCTTTAATAAAGTAATTCTTCAATAAAGTGATTCTTTAATAAAGTAATTCTTTAATATATTATTAAGGAGAGATACTTATTTATTAACTATTATAGAAATATTCTTCTTATATGTAAAGAGCAAGTAATTTATAATTTAAATATAAGCCTAGTAGTCTTCTAGTAGTTAAAGAGGGAGACATTGGTATAGAATATATTATTTGCTAGTATACTAAATAAAATATATCCTCCTAGCTCCGAATTTATTAAATTAACTCTTCTCCTTATTACTACGAAGCCTCCTCGCTAATTCTATATCCTTGGACTAAATTGTAATACGATTTATATAAATAGTATAGAGATTAGTATCTAGGAATAATATATTAGTACTAGTACTAGTATAATAGGTTAAAATATAACTTACCTTTAAAAAGACTAATAAGATAGTATTCTATAGCCTCTTAGAGTACTTATATTATAGTTACTTAAAATCGAAGGTCTTCCTTAAAATTATATATAACCTCTCAAACAACCCTACTAAATAGTATTTTCTATATAAGGAGGTCGGTACTCTTCTAGTAGCGGTGGATCTTACGTAGAGCAATAGCTAGAAAGCGTTAGAGACTACTAGGATACTACTAGGAATTCTACGTAATATATAATTCTAACTTACTTCCTAGCTTGTAACGGTAGGGCTTTCTTATACTACCTATATTACTTTTACCTTTCCTAGTAATTTCTTTTCGAGTAGCTAATCTCCCTAAAGGCTTTACTAGGGCCTTACTACTAGTAGTATTTCGAGCCTTAAGCGTAGATCTTCTTCTAGTAGCTATAATAGTACTTTTACTAGTACTAGTAACTACCTTACTAGCTATTAGTCTCTTTACTAGTATTCTTTTTACTAGTATCTTTCTTACTAGTATCTTTTTTGCTACTGGTTCCTTTCTTACTAGTAGTAGTAGTAGTAGTACTACTACTACTACTTCTACTACTACTACTTCTATTACTTCTACTACTACTACTGATACTACTACTGCTAATACTACTACTACTAATACTACTAGTAGTAGTAGTAATATAAATCTCCTCCTTAATTTAGGAATAGAATCTAAGGGTTCGCTAGGATCTTCTAGTATTTAAGTATCAAGTATTGCCTGGTTAGAATCCTATATTTAAGTAGTATCTAGCTTTTTTATAGTAGTATCTAACTCTCCTCTAATAGCATCTAACTCTTAAGTATTAAGTATTGCCTAGTCAAAATGCTATAGTTAAGTAGTATTTAGCTTTTTTGTAGTAGTATCTAGCTCTTCTCTAATAGTATCTAACTCTTAAGTATTATTAATTAGGTCTTTTAGAGTAGTTTCTAGGTCTTCTTAAGTATCCTTAAACTTATAATCTTCTTTATCTGGCTCTTTAGATTTTGGTATTTTAAATAGGGTCTTTTCCCTAGTAGTCGGTTCCTTCTTCTTAGTCTTCCTATACTTGCTAATAATATTTCTATTATTATCTACTACCTAAACATCTAATGCTTGCGAAGATAAGGAAATACTTAAGGAATAGCTAGTACTTCTAGTTCTAAGTAGCTCTTCTTCAATTTGGGTACTAGCCGGCTAGGAATTAAGATCTAGATCGCCTAGACTACTAGGATAACTACTAGGCTCTACTAGTTTAATTAGAGGAGAATCTAGTAGAGGTAGGGTAGCCTTTTTTAATTCGTTAGCTACTCGAAGATCTACTATAGAAGTAAGGCTACGCTAGCGGGCACCCTTACTACGTACTATTAAATAATTAGTAATAATTATTAGTTGATTTACTTTTAATTTGGTAGTTGCTAGTAGTAATCTAGTAGTAATATAGGTTGAAAAGTAAGGATAAAGCTATATAGATTATTAGCGTACGTACGGACGTGAAAACTCTATAGCGCTAGTAAACTAGCGTACCGATATCGGACGACTATACTTTTCGTACTATATAGCGTAAATATACAAAATACTTCTACCAATTATACTAATTAAATTTACGCTTAACTCCACTTCAATCTCGCTTATTTTATAAGCCTTAAACTACTAGTAAACTACTAGGCTTAGCCTAGCGTAAATCTATAGATCTATAAATAATAGTACTACTAAAACCAACTAAACTCCTCTCTACTAATATTCATACAGTTAAAGAACGTACGCGGCGTAGTAAAAAGAGAGGCTTTGATCTCTAGGTTATAAGGAGTTAGCGCGTATTAAATTAAGTAAAGTTAGAGGCTCGTTAAAAACTAAAAAAGTCTAATGGTTGGAATCTTCTCTTAGATACTAAGTAGCGGTCCCAAATTACGTAAGCTAAGCAAGCTATTAATAATAAGCGGTAAGAACCTAGTAGTATCCTAGTAGTAATATATACTAATCTAGCCCTAGAATATCGAATAGTACCTATCCTAGCCTCCTTAAACTAGACCTACTTACGCTTTTCGATTTCGGTAATCAAGATAAAGATATAAATAATAGAGTAGAAGAAAGCTCTAGTCAAGAATCGAGTAAAGAGGAGGAGATAGATATTAATATAATACCCTAGGCTTAGGGTAGTAATATTGCTATACTATTCGACGAGTCCTATAATTAACGCTACGTAGAGTTTTATCTAGTCGTCTTTACGCAAGCAAGACGGTCCTAGTAAGCAATTGGGAAGGGGTTAGTAAATTTAATAAATAGTAGTTTGAATTTAGTTAAGGGTACGTATAATATCTATAAACTTCTTTTAGAAGAAGATTTAGAGGTAAGTCTTTCAATTTCTAGTAGTCTCCTAGTAGTTTCTAATATCCTTTTAGAGTCTAGTAAGCTCATTCTATAATAAAGATAGAGAAGAGTAACTACTAGTCTACCTAGCCGATTAACTACCCTTAATCTCTCCCCTTTAATTCTTTTCTATAGAGTAGGTTACTTTAATACGAAATCTCCTAGCTTATCGCTATAATTTCGATAAAAGGCTTCCTAGTCCTACTCGTTGGTGGGATATATACCCTATAGATAAGATTAAGCTAAAGGAGAATCTACCTAATAGAGAGCTTGCAATAGAGGTATAGGAGTTAATATTTAGTAAAAAGGTAGAAGTAAGAGAGAGATTTGGTAGAATAAGGGATATAGATAAGGTTAATCTTATTATAAAACCATTGGCATTACAGGCGACTAATAGTTTAGGTTATACTCTTAATATAGATAAGAAGATATAAGAGCTCCAAGCTACTACTAAAAAATTAGCTGATAAAGTTAATAGGTCTAAGGATAAGGATAAACGTACTTTTCAATTAGATATTAAGAGTAATAGAGAGGAAGATAAAGAAGAAGAAGAAGAAGAAGAGAAGGAGGATAACTAGATTATTAATAATATATATATAGAAGATCTCTCTAAATAAGAAAAACCCTAGTTTTAGCTATTATAGTATTATTAAACGTAATTTCTATTCATCTACTTACTTTAACTACTAGGAGACTACTAGGAGACTACTAGAAATATATAAATATTGAATACAAAATCTACTAACTATTTACTACTAAATCTAACTATACCTCTATACTCTATATAGTTAGGGCTATTATTACTTACTATTAGGTTATATCTTGGTAGTTATATAAGCGCTAAGAAAGCATCACGTGGACCCGCGCTAGTATAAACGGGGCGGGTTCTCCTCCTATCTATAACCCGCCCCGGGACCCCGCTCCAACCCGTTAGAACCCGACCCGCTAACGGGGCGGGTTCCCTACCCTAAAACCCGCCCCAACCCGCCCCGTTGGGGACCCTACGCTAACCTCTATATAGTAGGAGAAGCTCCTTTAGCTAGTAGTAGCGTATTATTAGGGTCCGTAGTATCCTCCCTATCGCTGATTTTATCTAACCTCTATATCTTGTTAACTATACGAATAAGTTCCTTAGTCTATTTAGCTCGCTTAGTAGCTAATTTATCTTTAGTTATATTAATATCCCTTCTCCCTATTAAATAGTAGTTAAGTATATACTACTTAGAATCTACTATCTACTTATAGTTACTTACTATTAACGTACCAAGAACCTATACGCTATATAACTTATTATCCGTATTAAAGTTACTAGTAATACTAAACTCTCGTTTAATACTAATACCGGCCGCTTAGATAGTAAAGAGATCCTTTACTATTATTACTATCCGTAGGAACCGGTACTCAATAGATCTCTATTACTAGAATAGTTCCTTAAGATCTAGCCGTACTTTTTCTAGGGATTATCAGCGACTACTAGAAGACTACTAGGGACTAGGGTTTTCGCTTACTCTATAAGCGATACTTATCGAACTCTCGCTATATATCTGTTACTACGCGCGTCGCTATTAGGCGCGTATTATACTTAGTAGAAGGCTCTACTACCGTATAGAGATCTATAACCGAATCGAGGTTAATATACCCTCGTTGGAGCGATAATAGGACTTTAACGCGGCGTATTACTAGGTTTCGCTGCGTATATTAAGTATTATATAGAACGTATAGTTCCGTCTAATAATATACCTACTAATCGAGTAGATCTTCTAGTATAGGCTACTATTTAGGCTGGTTCTAAGTATTAAGCTTGTAACGAGGATAGAGTAGGATTACTATACTATAGTACTTTCCAGCCTATATATTAGACGTTATACTATAGTAGACCCTAAGCTTATCTACCGCCTTACTATATACCCGACTAATCTCTTACTTCTACTAACGGTTCTTATCTCTAAGCCGTTCCTCTATATTCTCGAGGTATATAAATAGTCGATTATAGATATCGAAGACCGAGTAGATTATTAGGTTACGCGTAGAACTAATAAGCTACGTATATACCGCGAAGGGACGGAGGATAGTAATAAGGTAGGAAACTTAGCCCTATTTATCTTCGCTTAGGCTAAGGTATCGATATTCCTTATCTATAAATTAATTAATCGGGTCTCTTAATCTTAGAAGTCGTATAAGTATATAGTACGTCGAGTCCTATCTCGTCTTAATATCTTAGGTACATCGTAGAAGTCGAATCTTAGCCGGAATAGGGTAGTAAGCGCGATACTAGATTATTTAAATCTCCGAGAATATAAGCTATCGGTCTTCGCTTGAGTTAATAAAGATCGTAATTTAACGGGCCTTTATAACCGTATATAGTAGCTTTATAGAAGAATTAGTATTACGAAACTACTAGGAGACTACTAGGAGACTACTAGGAGAATACTAGGAGACTACTAGGAGAATACTAGGAGACTACTAGGAGACTACTAGGAGGCTAAAAGAAGGAAAATAACTTATACTACGCTTAGAGTTAGTATACTCCCCCCTAGTAATTACTAGAACCCTCTCCTCTTCCTCCGCCTCCTAGTTCCTAATAAACTCCTCCTTTTTCGGCCGATACTTAATATCTACGAGGAGACTATTACAATATAGTTATATAATATAAGAGATATAGGGATATAGCGCGATCTCGTTTACTATATTAGGAATATCCCTACTAAGTACCTTAATATATTTATTTACCGACTATACTATTATTTTATTATTTAACGCGTTATCCGTAGTAAAAGCAATAACCCTAGCACCGAGATTGAAATACTTAAGGCGCGCTATTATAACTCTAGTAAGGTCCCTACTAGTATAAGCGCTATAGTAGGGCTCGAAACTAATTAAAGCTTCTATTAGGGTCTAATTATAAACCTAGTATACTTTAATTACGAGGAAGCTATTCCGGCGCGGCGTAGACTATCCGTCGAGGACGATTAAGACTTTCTAAGGTACTAGTAGGAGGCGTTTACGGATAGACTCCTCTAACTTCTTTCGTAGGGTAAGGATTTTATTAGTAATAGTTAATAACGAAGGGAGCCGTCGCTTAGATTCGAGGTATATAACTAGGCGTAGGAATTCCAAGTTATCGATAGTTATTAATAACTACTTATATATAATAATCGTACGAAGGAGTTGTTCGTCGAAATTAGCTAGGGATAGTACGAGGCTTCTAGCGTTCGCTATCTTAGTCCTAACTCGTCGATTCTAGAGTAGAATGTTAGTAGAACTAAAATTAGAAAACCTAGTAGTCTCCTAGTAGTCTTACGGCTGCCCTTAGGCCCTCTTCTATAGTTAGCTATACTATTCCTCGCGCTAAGGAGGTCGATAGATATACCCTCGTCTTTACGTAAGAACTGATTTAACTAGTTCTATTCTTATATAGATATTTTACGACTAGATCGTATCGTATATAGATAGTACGAGGCTTACTAGAAATACGAAGAGCGCCTTTAACAAAATACTACTAGCCTATAGCTCTCCTATCAGCTCCCTATACTAGAAGGTTAGGGGTAGGGACTAATATATTTTCCCGGTACAATCGTATTATAATCTACTAGTTATAGAACTACTTAGAGTTGTTTAGTATCTATTTAAAACAGGCGTCGTTTTTACCTACCGATAGTAGGTTACCTATAGGAGGAGGGACGTAGGTTACTAAAGATAATAAAGCTATAATAGAGAAGTAGTATTAGTTAAGAAGGAATAGTATATAAGTAGTATCTCTTATTTAAAGTTACTATTAGATTTATAGGAAGTACTAAGAATATAGCGAAGCTACTTCAGGTTCTATAAGGCTGAGAAACTATTTAATAAAGTATAAATATAAAGATAAAACTTCAATACGTAGAGATATAAATATATTAATAGTATTTACGGTTTTATATATATATCTTCTATAAATCTACTTACTTCTAGATAATATTATTATATACTAAGCTCGGAATATGTTTTTGAATAAAAATTAAATATATTTATTCAATCTTTATTCAAAAACATATAGCTAGCCGTTTATTCTTTAATAAAGTAATTCTTTAATATATTATTAAGGAGAGATACTTATTTATTAACTATTATAGAAATATTCTTCTTGTATATAAAGAGTAAGTGATTTATAATTTAAATATAAGCCTAGTAGTCTTCTAGTAGTTAAAGAGGGAGATATTAGTATAGAATATATCATTTGCTACTATACTAAATAAAATATATCCTCCTAGCTCCGAATTTATTAAATTAACTCTTCTTCTTATTACTACGAAGCCTCCTCGCCAATTCTATATCCTTAGACTAAATTATGATACGATTTGCATAAATAGTATAGAGATTAGTATCTAGGAATAATATATTAGTACTAGTACTAGTATAATAGGTTAAAATATAACTTACCTTTAAAAAGACTAATAAGATAGTATTCTATAGCCTCTTAGAGTACTTATATTACAGTTACTTAAAATCGAAGGTCTTCCTTAAAATTATATACAACCTCTCGAATAAGCCTACTAAATAGTATTTTCTATATAAGGAGGTCGGTACTCTTCTAGTAGCGGCGGATCTTACGTAGAGCAACGGCTAGAAAGCGTTAGAGACTACTAGGATACTACTAGGAATTCTACGTAATATATAATTCTAACTTACTTCCTAGCTTATAACGGTAGGGCTTTTTTATACTACCTATATTGCTTTTACCTTTCCTAGCAATTTGTTTTCGAGTAGCTAATCCCCCTAAAGGCTTTACTAGGGCCTTACTACTAGTAGTATTTCGAGCCTTAAGCGTAGATCTTCTTCTAGTAGCTATAATAGCACTTTTACTAGTACTAGTAACTACCTTACTAGCTATTAGTCTCTTTACTAGTATTCTTTTTACTAGTATCTTTCTTACTAGTATCTTTTTTACTACTAGTTCCTTTCTTACTAGTAGTAGTAGTAGTAGTACTACTACTACTACTACTTCTACTACTACTACTTCTATTACTTCTACTACTGCTACTAATACTACTACTACTAATACTACTACTACTAATACTACTAGTAGTAGTAGTAATATAAATCTCCTCCTTAATTTAGGAATAGAATCTAAGGGTTCGCTAGGATCTTCTAGTATTTAAGTATTAAGTATTACCTAGTTAGAATCCTATAGTTAAGTAGTATCAAACTTTTTTATAGTAGTATCTAACTCTCCTCCAATAGTATCTGACTCTTAAGTATCAAGTATTACCTAGTTAAAATCCTATAGTTAAGTAGTATCTAGCTTTTTTATAGTAGTATCTAACTCTTCTCTAATAGTATCTAACTCTTAAGCATTATTAATTAGGTCTTTTAGAGTAGTTTCTAGGTCTTCTCGAGTATCCTTAAACTTATTATCTTCTTCATCTAGCTCTTTAGATTTTAGTGTTTTAAATAGGGTCTTTTCCCTAGTAGTCGGGTCCTTCTTCTTAGTCTTCCTATACTTACTAAGAATATTTCTATTATTATCTACTACCTTAATATCTAATGCTTACAAAGATAAGGAAATACTTAAGGAATAGCTAGTACTTCTAGTTCTAAGTAGCTCTTCTTCAATTTAGGTACTAGCCAGCTAGGAATTAAGATCTAGATCGCCTAGACTACTAGGATAACTACTAGGCTCTACTAGTTTAATTAGAGGAGAATCTAGTAGGGGTAGAGTAGCCTTTTTTAATTCGTTAGCTACTCGAAGATCTACTATAGAAGTAAGGCTACGCTAGTAGGTACCCTTACTACGTACTATTAAATAATTAGTAATAATTATTAGTTAATTTACTTTTAATTTGGTAGTTGCTAGTAGTAATCTAGTAGTAATATAGGTTAAAAAGTAAGGATGAAGCTATATAGATTATTAGCGTACGTACGGACGTAAAAACTCTATAGCGCTAGTAAACTAGCGTACCGATATCGGACGACTACACTTTTCGTACTATATAGCGTAATTGTAAATATACAAAATACTTCTACCAATTATACTAATTAAATTTAAGCTTAACTCTACTTCAATCTCGCTTATTTTATAAGCCTTAAACTACTAGTAAACTACTAGGCTTAGCCTAGCGTAAATCTATAGATCTATAAATAATAGCGCTACTAAAACCAACTAAACTCCTCTCTACTAATATTTATATAGTTAAAGAACGTACGCGGCGTAGTAAAAAGAGAGGCTTTAATCTCTAGGTTATAAGGAGTTAGCGCGTATTAAATCAAGTAAAGTTAGAGGCTCGTTAAAAACTGAAAAAGTCTAATAGTTGGAATCTTCTCTTAGATACTAAGTAGCGGTCCCAAATTGCGTAAGCTAAGCAAGCTATTAATAATAAGCGGTAAGAACCTAGTAGTATCCTAGTAGTAATATATACTAATCTAGCCCTAGAATATCGAATAGTACCTATCCTAGCCTCCTTAAACTAGACCTACTTACGCTTTTCGATTTCGGTAATCAAGATAAAGATATAAATAATAGAGTAGAAGAAAGCTCTAGTCAAGAATCGAGTAAAGAGGAGGAGATAGATATTAATATAACACCCTAGGCTTAGGGTAGTAATATTACTATACTATTCGATAAGTCCTACGATTAACGCTACGTAGAGTTTTACTTTTATCTAGTCGTCTTTACGTAAGCAAGACGGTCCTAGCAAGCAATTGGGAAGGGGTTAGTAAATTTAATAAATAGTAGTTTGAATTTAGTTAAGGGTACGTATAATATCTATAAACTTCTTTTAGAAGAAGATTTAGAGGTAAGTCTTTTAATTTCTAGTAGTCTCCTAGTAGTTTCTAATATCCTTTTAGAGTCTAGTAAGCTCATTCTATAATAAAGATAGAGAAGAGTAACTACTAGTCTACCTAGCCGATTAACTACCCTTAATCTCTCCCCTTCAATTCTTTTCTATAGAGTAGGTTACTTTAATACGAAATCTCCTAGCTTATTGCTATAATTTCGATAAAAGGCTTCCTAGTCCTACTCGTTAGTAGGATATATACCCTATAGATAAGATCAAGCTAAAGGAGAATCTACTTAATAGAGAGCTTATAATAGAGGTATAGGAGTTAATGTTTAGTAAAAAGGTAGAAGTAAGAGAGAGATTTAGTAGAATAAGAGATATAGATAAGGTTAATCTTATTATAAAACCATTAGTATTATAGGCGACTAATAGTTTAGGTTATACTCTTAATATAGATAAGAAGATACAAGAGCTCTAAGCTACTAGTAAAAAATTAGCTAATAAAG
>SNSD01000045.1:5000-7500 GCA_004522665.1 Venturia nashicola
CTCCACTAGGCGACAGGCTGGAGATGTGGCTATAGGTTAGGATAACCTGTGCGCCAACCCCCCCTATAACATCTGCTGTCCTAGCGTCACGTACATAGACATCCACCAGCTGCAGGGTCGTGTGCGGCGAACGACAACAAAGTATCATACCAACCCAAACCATGTACCGGACCAGACAATAAGTACCTGTTACTGACCCTCATACATTTGAAGACAAACCTCCCCCCCATACACCAGATCCCATAGACCAGATGCGCTCCCCCTCATACGCGACGGCCGTCGCCGGGAGGCGCCACGGCCGGGTGACCCCCCCCTGAGTTAGGGGGGGTACGGCGGCGGGAGCCCTCGCGGGGCTCGGGGGGCGCCACGGCCGGGTGACGGCCCCCGAAGATTGGGGGGTGTACGGCGGGGGCCTCGGGGGGGGCGGCCCGGGGACTGGGGGGTAAGGCGGCGGGAGCCCGCGGGGCGCCGGGCTCGGGGGGCGCCACGGCCGGGTGACGGCCCCCGAAGATTGGGGGGTGTCCGTCGGCGGCCTCGGGGGAGCGGCCCGGGGACTGGGGGGTACGGCGGCGGGAGCCCGCGGGGCGCCGGGCTCGGGTGGCGCCACGGCCGGGTGACGGCCCCCGAAGATTGGGGGGTGTACGGCGGGGGCCTCGGGGGGCGGCCCGGGGACTGGGGGGTACGGCGGCGGGAGCCCGCGGGGCGCCGGGCTCGGGTGGCGCCACGGCCGGGTGACGGCCCCCGAAGATTGGGGGGTGTACGGCGGGGGCCTCGGGGGGGCGGCCCGGGGACTGGGGGGTACGGCGGCGGGAGCCCGCGGGGCGACGGGCTCGGGGCGCGCCACGGCCGGGTGACGGCCCCCGAAGATTGGGGGGTGTACGGCGGGGGCCCCGGGGGGGCGGCCCGGGGACTGGGGGGTACGGCGGCGGGAGCCCGCGGGGCGGCGGGCTCGGGTGGCGCCACGGCCGGGTGACGCCCCCCGAAGATTGGGGGGTCCGGCGGCGGCCTCGGGGGGTGGACCCGGGGATCGGGGGGTTCCGTGGCGTGGGCCGGCCACGGCGGCGTTGGGGCCCGTGATCGAGGGCCCCCCCCAAGCACCCGGCGGCTTGGCCCCCGAGAAGGCGCCCGAACGGCGGCGGCGAGGTCCGGAATCGAAAGCTTTCGAAACAACCAAGTCCCCTCCGCGTACGCTGAAACGGGGTAGCGATGTATGGGAACGCGGCGATTTGTGTAATCGCGCACCAAAAACCGGGCCCGCCGAAAAAAAGTTGGGGGCGCGGACGTCTCCGCGCGGCGCGAGCCCCCCGGGTACCTTGCCAGGTATATGAGGAGGGAAGAATTGAGGGAGCTCGAAAAAAAGGACTTGGTCGTTTCGAGATTTCTCGACGCCCACGGTGTCACTAGGTAGGCGCCCCCACGACCCCCCCCCCCCTCGTCCCCAAGAGTGGTAAGACCTAGCTGCTGCTTCCACGCAGCACCACTCGGGCGGCAACGCCAAAGCAGCTGGCAAACAGGGGGTAGCCCGCCGCGGCGCGCCCCTCGACCCGGGCCACGGTCCCAAACTCGCACCCCCTCAGCTGGGCCCCGGATGGCGGTCCCTAGGGGGTAGCGTGGGGGGAGCCCGGGCGCGAGGTGGCCGACGCACGGAGCGGCGCGGCCGCTGTCCACAGCGGCCGGTACCGCGGGCCCGACGCCTCCGGCGGCGCGCCCGTCCAGTACCGCACCCGGCGGGGCGCACCATGGCCCCCGCCGAAAACAGATCCCGATCGCAGTGACCCCTCGACAGGCCGGCCTTCGGGGCCGGGCCCTGCTTGGGGTCGGGAGGCCGCGCAGCCCGGAAGGGGCGACGCGGCCGCTCAAACCCCGCCGTCCGCGGCGGGTACCGATGTGGACTGTGGATTGCTGGCCGATGGCCAACGTTCATACGAGACATTCGGGGGCAAGCCGCGACCAGTAACCGCCCCCGGGCGTGAATGGTCGTGGGCATCCCCCTCCTTGGCCCCCCATACCCCAGCGCGCGGAGGCCTCGCGGCCCGAGCGTCCCTGCGGTGGAAGGCGGCCTTGGGAACTCAGTGGGGGCAAACGGATGCCGGCGGGACCCGCGGCCCTTCGCTCGTCGTCGGGCCGCGCCCCCCCCGCCTGCGGGGCGTCAAACCCCCCTACCAACCAACTGTCCTGGCCTCTCGGCCGCGCGATCCGGGGGTTACCCCCCCGGAGAACAGATAGTTACCTGGTTGATTCTGCCAGTAGTCATATGCTTGTCTCAAAGATTAAGCCATGCATGTCTAAGTATAAGCAACTATACTGTGAAACTGCGAATGGCTCATTAAATCAGTTATCGTTTATTTGATAGTACCTTACTACTTGGATAACCGTGGTAATTCTAGAGCTAATACATGCGAAAAACCCCGACTTCGGAAGGGGTGTATTTATTAGATAAAAAACCAATGCCCTTCGGGGCTTCCTGGTGATTCATAATAACTTAACGAATCGCATGGCC
>SNSD01000046.1:0-23263 GCA_004522665.1 Venturia nashicola
CCCTCTATAACTAGGATAATATACTTCTAGTTACTATATAGAGGGAGACGGGGTATACCTAATTTACCACGGAGATTAGATATATTATATAGAATTATAAATATACTAGCTAGTTCGCCGCGCGATTCTCGTCCTAGTAGTCTAAGTAGAAGTAGTCGGGCGGCGGCCCTAATACCGCGGCGGCTATAAGCTTAGCCTTATACGGTAGTACTATAGACGGCGATACTATTATAACCCTAGTACGGGTTATAGACCGAGCTAAGGTAGCTACGCCCCGCCCCCTACGTAAGGGGGGAGTAGTACTATACTAAGGGCGAAGTAGGTATCTAAGGCGGAGCTAGATAGTCGTAAGGAGAAAGGTCTCTACTTCTAGTATAGAGGGAGCGGGTACCGTATAAGCGACTACGTATACCGCCCTACTAAGCGACCCTCCTAAAAGGGGTAGGGATAAATACCTTAACGGTCCCGGCCGTAATAGAGACTACCCTAGTCCTAGAGGTTACCGAGTCTAACCCGCTAGGAAAAGGATAGCTCCCTCCGAAGATAGAGGAAGGGAGTAGGTCGAGTACTAATAGAGGACTAGGACGCTTACCGGGTAAATATAGACGGGAATAATATACTTATAGACGTAGTAATTAATAGTATTTCCTACGTATCTACCCTAATAGACGAAGGCTATTAGTACTACGCTACGATAGACGGAGACCTAGCTATACGGCTTAGACTCCCTAAGGTAGGAAAAACGACGAGAGGGATCTAGGGCGCTATATACGATATAGCCGGGTCTAGTATTTAGGGGGTAGTCGCCCTAAAACTTAAGATAGCCGGCTTCGAGTAGGTAGTCTACGTATACTACGTCCCTAAACTAGCCTTTCCGGTTATTTTAGGGAACCCCTAGAAGGCGTATAACCGTATCCGGATAGCGCCCGACGAAGGCCGGCTATACTACGGGCGGGTAGTAAGGTAGGTAGCGGAATCCGCCCCTAAAGCGGTAGAAGATAGCGACCCTCGTACGGTAGCCTATCGATCGGAGAGCTCTAGCGAGGACGCCGCGCTAACGCTAATAGAATAGGTATAGCCGGAGACTAATAACTTCGTAGTTACGCTAGCTACCTTCTATATTAAGAAGGTAGAAGACGGTTATTCGGTAACGGTCGCCGCTATAGTAATAGAGGACTTCGAGAAGGCTATAACTAGGGTCCCAACGGGGCGGGTTGGGGCGGGTTATAGGGTAGGGAACCCGCCCCGTTAGCGGGTTAGGTTTTAACGGGTTGGGGCGGGGTCCTAGGGCGGGTTATAGTTTAGAAAAAACCCGCCCCGTTCGCCCCGAACGGGTTTTCTACGTGATTTTTATAGGGTATATATATAGATATATTAATATATTAGATCCCTATTAGGTAGAGTATAACCTAGAGACTATAATAAGTATTTAAAAAATTAAATATATATAATAGATCTATAGTTATTAAGGTTTCTAGAAAAAAACTCCGGGTTCCCCCTTAAAAACCCGCCCCTAACTAACGGGGCGGGTTTAAAGCTTGGCGGGGCGGGTCGGGTTAGGGTTATAGCTTTATAACCCGCCCCTAAAACCCGCCCCGCCCCGCCCCTAACCCGACCCCCCCGTTTCGCCCCGCCCCGTTAGGGACCCTAGCTATAACGGAGAAAAGGCCTAATACGGAGGCGGAGCTCCGCGCGTAACTCCCCCGGAGGTTTACGATATAATCCTACTATTTTTAAGCCTAGAGGCGGAAAAACTCGCCCCCTACCGGCTAGGGGTAGACTATAGAATCGAGCTACGTACGAAGCCTAACGGGATAATAGAGTCCTTACTATAGGGGCCGCTCTACGGTATATCTAAGGAGGAGCTCCTAGTCCTACGGAAAACGTTAAACGAGCTACTAGCTAAGGGGTTTATTTAGCTATCGAGCTTAGATAGTAGGGCGCTAGTACTTTTTATCTAGAAACCTACGAGGGGCCTAAGGTTCTACTATAACTATAGAGTACTTAATATAGTAACTAAGGAAGATAGATACCCGCTCCTACTTATTTCGGAGACCCTCCGGAACCTCGCGGGCTATACCTAGTTATTAAAGGTAGACGTAGTAAGCGTATTTTAGAAGCTTAGGATAGCCTAGGGTTACGAGTATAAGATAGCGTTCCGGACTAGGTACGGGCTATTCGAGTAGCTTATAAGTCCGTTCGGTTTAGCTGGGGGTACCGTCTAGTTTTTAATAGTATATTAATATAGTACTTCGAAAGTTCCTCGATAAATACGCCTCGGCGTATATAGACGACGTACTAATCTATACCTAAGAGAGCCGTAAAGACTATTTCGAGAAAGTACGTACCGTTCTCCGGGCGCTTTAGGACGCTAGCCTATACTTAGACCCCGCGAAGAGCGAGTTCGTAAGGAAGAGTATTAAGTATCTAGGTTTTATTATTTACGCCGACGGAGGAGGCCTTTAGGCCGACCTAGAGAAGGTTTAAACCGTCTAAGATTAGGCGGTCCCGCGTAACTAGAGGGAGGTATATAGGTTCCTAGGATTTACGAACTATTACTAAATATTTATTAAGGGCTACTCTATACGCGCCGCCCTACTTACGTCGCTAACCGGGGTAAATACTACGTTCTCCTAGGACGAAGTAGCCTAGGCGTCTTTCGACGATTTAAAGGAGTATTTTATAAGCGCTCTAGTACTACGATAATAGAATCCCGCGCTTTCGATATTTCTAGAGGCCGATAGTAGCGGCTTCGCGCTAGGCGGGGTTCTAAGCTAAGAGACTAGTAGGGTTCGCTACCTAGTCGCTTTCTATTTAGAAAAACTAAATAAGGCCGAAATTAATTACGATATCTATAATAAAGAGTTACTAGCCGTAGTCTAGTATATATAGTACTAGGATATAGAGCTTCGTAGCTATAGTCCGTTTATAATTATAACGGATTATAGGAACCTAGAATACTTTATAAAAAACCAAAGGCTATCCGAGCGATAGATACGGTTCGCGGAGACCCTAATAAGATATAGGTTCTCTATAGTATATCGCCCGGGGTTAGAAGTAATAGTTCTAGACGCGCTATCTAGACGAGATTAGGATAACCTAGATTACTACGATTATACTTCGAGGGTCTAATAGCTAATCCTAGAGGCTAGCCTAACTAAGTATACGCTAGCCGCCCCTATAGCGACGGGATATAGGGTTTTCGGTATAGGTCGAGGCCCGTTCTAGGAAGACGCCCTTAACGAGCTCTAGGATAGGGTAGTTACTAAGGATATATACTATTAATAGGTATTCTAGGCGGTATAGTCTAGTAAGCGAGCTATCCCTACCGGGGCCTATATTAAGATTTAAATCGCGGACTATAAGATCGATACCTAAGGCCTATTACGATACCGAGGTAAGCTATAGGTACCTAGCGCCCCGTTTATAACGGACGTAGAGCGAAAAGAGTCGGATAATAATATAAGGGGTCTAGATAATTTAAGGACTAAGCTAATTTAGAAGAACTACGACTCCGCGGTAACCGGTTACTTAGGTAGGGAGAATACGCTCTCTATTATAGGCCGAGACTTCTACTAGCTACTAATAGCCTCGTATATACGGAGGTTTATACGGAACTATAACGGCTATAGCCGTAATAAGGTTTAGCGTAGCGCTAAATACGGTCTCCTATAGTCGCTCCCGGTCCCTAATAGATTTTTCTCGGAGTTATTAATCGATTTTATAGTAGAACTCCTAGAGTCTAATAGTAATATAAACCTCTATATAATCAAGGATAGGCTAAGTAAGACCGTAGTTTTTAAAGCGATACCTACTACTAACGCGGAGGCTTACGCCGAGATATTCTTAAGATACTAGGTACGCTACTATAGGCTACCTAGGGTAATAACGTCGGACCGCGGAAGGAACTAGACGGCGCCTTCTAGAGGTACTTCTATTACCTACTAGGCGTCGAGTAGCGGTTAAGTAGCGTATACTACCCCTAAACGGACGGAGGCCCGGAGCGCCTTAACTAGGAAGTATAGGCGTACCTATAGTACTTTATTAACTTTAACTAGAACGACTAGGCCTAGTAGCTACTCGTAGCCTAGTTAGTAGTAAACGGCTAATACTATACGGGAATTAGTATATCGCTATTTTTTACGATATACGGCTTTAAAGCCCCTACGGCTATACCGTTAAAAGAGGTAGCTATAGGATCCGTTCCGATCCCCGCTAAATAAAGGGCTAAAGAGTTCGTTCGGAAGAGGGAAGATTACGGAGCTATACTAATCGCTAATAGGGGTTTCGTAATAGTAATAGGAGGAGTCCTATAATAGGCGGTAGGTCCCTACCCGAAGGTTCTAGGTCGGCGATAAAGTATAGCTAGACCTAAGGAACTATAGTAGCGAGAGGCTAAAGAAGAAGCTAGATACGCGATACGCTAAATATATAGTAGCCGAAGTTATTAGCCCGATATCCATACGGCTTAAGGGTATCCCTAGCGGTATATATAATATATTCTACCCCGACCTTTTACGGTAGTACCTAGATAACCTACTACCTAGGTAGGTTATCGACGACTTCTAACTAGGCCCCGTACTACTAGAGTCGTACGAGGAGTTCGAAGTAGAGAAGATCCTATATACTAGAAAGGCTAGGCGGGGATAAGGGCGCGAGGCCCTAGTAAAATAGCGCGGTTACTACAATATAACGTAGGAGCCGCTAGAAGCCGTAGAGAATACTATAGCTATAGACGAGTTCGAACTAGTTTACGGACCTATACGAGAAAATAATAGCCCCTATAAGAATTCGGCGGAGGGCGGCTAAGAAGGAGGCGGACGAGGCTATTACGGTAAGTTATATTTCTAATATTTACTTAGAGTTAAGATTAGGAGTTAGATTTTAGAGTATTTTTTTTATTTATTTAGGTTTATCCGGTCCCCTCTAGTTTTAGCGTAGGCGGCGATAGCTAAACGCTACTCCCTACGCCTATAAAAAAAAAGAGAAGAAAGACCGTAAAGGAAACCCCCCCCCCCCCTCCTCCCTTATATAGGATTGGACCGCTAGGGTCCTATACCTAGAAGCCGGGTACTAGGCCGGCTATTATAAAATTCATTACCGCCGCCTCGTAGGTAGTAGTAGTAGTAGCGGCGACCGTGCTATTTTATAAGGTTAGTATTAGTATTAGAGAGGAGGGCTCGGCGACTTATAGTAGAACGAGGGCCTAGTCTACTAGGGACCGGAGAGCTTTATAGGCCTTAAGGGCGGCGACTAGGTTAGATAGGGCGGACTCGCTATAAACGGTTAGCGTACGTTAATAAACGGAATACGAGATATACCTCTAGTCTTAACCCGACCGGGTCTACGCGGTATAGGCTAAGCCGGCGAGCTAGGGCCTAATCGGTTAGTAGGAGAAATAAGACGGACCGCGGTACGTATATTAGGGTATACTAAGCCCGATACTAGGTATAGTACGCGTAGGCGAGAGAGGGCTAGTAGCGCTTACCGTTATTCTATAAGTAGTTAGCCGGAGTCCGAGTAAGCTTTACTAGTTATAACTTACGGGCGGAGGCTTCTAGTAGCGGTAGTCCCGACTAGTAGACGCGTACGTAGTATAATATATAGGCCTACGGGCCTAGGAATAAGAGTTAATATATAGTTACTATAAAAGACTAGTAGACGTACGGTTCTAACTAGCTACTTAGGTATAGTAGTAGGAGAGGTAAGGGCGGCGTAGGCGGCGTTCTTACGCTAGTAGTAGGCGGCGGTATTCTAGCGGGCGGTATCTTAGCGGGTAGCGACGGTATAGACGGGAGGAAGATAGCGAGGAGCGACCGGAGATAGAAGTATAAGTAGGGGAAGTAGCGGTATAGGAGACCGTTAGCGATAGGGTAGGAGTCGTATTTATAAGGAGGGCGGTAGCAGTAGTAAAGAGACTAGCGTCGGCGGGTAATAGTAAGGGTATACTAGGGGTCTCCGAGTTCGGCGTACTACTAGTAGTAGTAGTAGGATCCTAGGAGTCTAGGACGAGCGGCTAAGGGTTTTAGGCGGGCGACTAAGGGTCCTAGGTAGGCGACTAAGTATTCTAGGCGGTAGTAGGACCCGACTCTAAAGAGCCGGACGGTAGTAGCTTAGACTTAGGTAGTAGACTATTAGGGACGTTAGGGGCCTTAGCGCTACCGAAGAGAGAACGGATACTAGATATAGTAGTAGTAGTAGTAGCGGTACGACGAGCTAAATACGGTAAGTTTAAAATAGAGGCCGCTACCTTAGCGCTAGATAAGAGATACTTACTATATATATATATAGTATATATATATATATATATATATATAAGGGCTTAATAAAAAAAAAAAAAGCCTAGGGGATAGGGGTATTTATACCCTTTAGGAGATACTAATTAAGGTATAATTACGCGTATAATTATACGGTAGTCGATAGTAACTTTAAGGGGGATCGAATTAATATTATCTAAGAGGGTTTAAAGCGATACGAGGGAAACCTATAGAAGCTAGCTAAATTACCCGGACTACCCGGTTCTAGGATAGGGGCCAGCCGAAAGACGTACTATAATACTTAGGATACGTCTAAATAGCTAGTTACGCGGACCGGAGACTCCTCCGTAGAAGTTATAGGGACCGGAGACGCCTCCGGCGTAGGTAGACTCTATTCCTATCGACTAGGGAGGTAGAAGGATAAGTTACTATAGATACCGTAATAGAACGCCCGGCTTTAGTAAAGTTATCTACTCTTTAATAGGAAATAGGTACTTAGTAGTAGGGTAAGTACGGGGACGTATAGGGTATACCTAGGCGTACGTACTATAAAATAACTTATAAGGGCCTAGGCCCGGGGCGTAGCTACTATTACCTAAATAGGGGTCTAGCTACCTAAATAAGGGTCACGTATAAGTTATATAAGCGGGACCGCCTAGAAGGTACTAGAGAGAGGAGGGGAGTCTACGGCTTAAGGGCTCCTTATAATAAACTAGTAGGAGCTAGGCGTTTTTCGCCGGTCGCCGAAGGGGAAGAATAGGGCTAATATTAGGGGCTAGTACCCTAGTAGCTAAAAGGAAGGAAGAATAGACTACGAAAGGAGTAGAACCGGAGACCGTACGTTAGAGTACGGTCTCCTCGTTAGAGTATAAGGAGAGAGCTCCTCCCCCTCTCTAGCTCGTTAGTTAACTTAGTTCTATCTACTACCTTACCTTTTAGTATATACTAGGGTCTCCCGTAATACTCTAGAACCTCGCGGGCTATACCTACTTATTAAAGGTAGACGTAGTAAGCGCGTTTTAGAAGCTTAGGATAGCCTAGGATTACGAGTATAAAATAGCGTTCTAGACTAGGTACGGGCTATTCGAGTAGCTTATAACTCTATTCGGTTTAGCTAGGGTACCGTCTAGTTTTTAATAGTATATTAATATAGTACTTCGGAAGTTCCTCGACGAATACGCCTCGGTATATAGACGATATACTAATCTATACCTAAGGGAGCCGTAAAGACTATTTCGAGAAGGTACGTAACGTTCTCCGGGCGCTTTAGGACGCTAGCCTATACTTAGACCCCGCGAAGAGCGAGTTCGCGAGGAAGAGTATTAAGTATCTAGGTTTTATTATTTACGCCGACGGGGGGGCCTTTAGGCCGACCTAGAGAAGGTTTAAACCGTCTAAGATTAGGCGGTCCTATATAACTAGAGGGAGTACGTATTTCTAGGATTTACGAACTATTACTAAATATTTATTAAAGGCTACTCTACGCGCGCCGCCCCGCTTACGTCGCTAACCGGGGTAAATACTATATTCTCCTAGGACAAAGCGGCCTAGGCGTCTTTTAATAATTTAAAGAAGTATTTTATAAGCGCTCTAGTACTATAATAGTAGGATCCTACGCTTTCGTTTCTAGAGGCCGATAGTAGCGGCTTCGCGCTAGGCGGGGTTCTAAGCTAGGAGACCGGCGGGGTTCGCTACCTAGTCGCTTTCTATTTAGAAAAACTAAATAAGGCCGAAATTAATACGATATCTATAATAAAGAGTTACTAGCTATAGTCTAGTACCTATAATACTAGGATACGGAGCTTCGTAGCTATAGTCCGTTTATAATTATAACGGATTATAGGAACCTAGAATACTTTATAAAAAAGTAGGCTATCCGAGCGATAGATACGGTTCGCGAGACCCTAATAAGATATAGGTTCTCTATAGTATATCGCCCGGGTTAGAAGTAATAGTTCTAGACGCGCTATCTAGACGAGATTAGGATAACCTAGATTACTACGATTATACTTCGAGGGTCTAATAGCTAATCCTAGAGGCTAGCCTAACTAAGTATACGCTAGCCGCCCCTATAGTAACGGGATATAGGGTTTTCGGTATAGGTCGAGGCCCGTTCTAGGAAAACGCCCTTAACGAGCTCTAGGATAGGGTAGTTACTAAGGATATATACTATTAATAGGTATTCTAGGCGGTATAGTCCGGCGAGCGAGCTATTCCTACTAGGGCCCGTATTAAGATTTAAATCGCGGACTATAAGATTAATACCTAAGGCCTATTACGATACCGGGAAAGCTATAGGTACCTAGCCCCGTTTATAATAGACGTAGAGCGAAAGGAGTTAGACGACGATATAAAGGGTCTAGATAATTTAAGGACTAAGCTAATTTAGAAGAACTATAACTCCGTAGTAACTAGTTACCTAGGTAGGGAGAATACGCTCTCCGTTATAGGCCGAGACTTCTACTAGCTACTAATAGCCTCGTATATACGGAGGTTTATACGGAACTATAACGGCTATAGCCGTAATAAGGTTTAGTATAGTACTAAATACGGTCTCCTATAGTCGCTCCTAGTCCCCGATAGATTTTTCTCGGAGTTATTAATCGATTTTATAGTAGAACTCCCGGAGTCTAACGGCAATATAAACCTCTATATAATAAAGGAAAGGCTAAGTAAGACCGTAGTTTTTAAAGCGATACCTACTACTAATACGGAGGCTTACGCCGAGATGTTCCTAAGATACTAGGTACGCTACTATAGGCTACCTAGGGTAATAATATCGGACCGCGGAAGGAACTAGACGGGCACCTTCTAGAGATACTTCTATCGCCTATTAGGCGTCGAGTAGCAGTTAAGTAGCGTATACTACCCCTAAACGGACGGAGGCCCGGAGCGCCTTAACTAGGAAGTATAGGCGTACCTACAGTACTTTATAAACTTTAACTAGAACGACTAGGCCTAGTAGCTACCCGTAGCCTAGTTAGTAGTAAACGGCGATACTATAGGGGCGCTATTTTTTACGATATAAGCTTTAAAGCCCCTACGGCTATACTATTAGAGAGGTAGCTATAGAATCCGTCCCGATCCCCGCTAAATAGAGGGCTAAAGAATTCGTTCGGAGGATAGGGAGATTACAGAGCTATACTAATCGCTAATAGGGGTTTCGTAATAGTAATAGGAGGAGTCCTATAATAGGCGGGTCCCTACCTAAAGGTTCTAGGTCGGCGATAAAGTATAGCTAGACCTAAGGAACTACAGTAGCAAGAGGCCGAAGAAGAAGCTAGACGCGCGATACGCTAAATATACAGTAGCCAAAGTTATTAGCCCGATATCCATACGGCTTAAGGGTATCCCTAGAGGGATATATAATATATTTTACCCCGACCTTTTACGGCGGTACCTAGACGACCTACTACTTAGGTAGGTTATCGACGACTCCTAACTAGGCCCCATACTACTAGAGTCGTACGAGGAGTTCGAAGTAGAGAGGATCCTATATACTAGGAAGGCTAGGCGGGAACGAGGCGCGAGGCCCTAGTAAAATAGCGTAGTTACTACGATATAACGTAGGAGCCACTAGAAGCCGTAAAGGATACTATAGCTATAGACGAGTTCGAACTAGTTTACGGACCTATACGAGAAAATAATAGCCCCCTATAGGAATTCGGTAGAGGGCGGCTAAGAAGGAGCGGCGTACGAGGCTATTATAGTAAGTTATATTTCGGGTATTTACTAAGAGTTAGGATTGGAGTTTAATTTTAGAATATTTTTTTATTTATTTTAGGGTTTATCCGGACCCCTCCGGTTTTAGTACGGGCGGCGATAGCTAAACGCTACTACGCGTACCTATAAAAAAAAAAAGAGAAAAGAGAAAGAAAGAAAAAGCGTAAAAGGAACCCCTCCCCCCCCCCCCCCCCCTTCTCTCCTCCTTAGTTATAGTTGGACCGCCGGGGTCCCTATACCTAAGAGCCGGGTACTAGACTAGCTATTATAAAATTTATTACACCTACTCGAAGGTAGTAGTAGTAGTAGTAGCGACCGTTCTATTTTATACGGTTAGTAGGAGTATTAAGAAGGGGAGCTTATATAGCTTACGGCGGGACGAGGGCCTAGTCTACTAGGGACCGAAGGAGCTTATAGGCCTTAAGGGCGGTAACTAAGCTAGATAAGGCGGACTCGCTATAAATAGTTAGCGTATATTAACGAACGGGCTACGAGATATATCTTTAGTCTTAACCCGATCGGGTCTACGCGGCGTACGCTAGACTAGCGAGCTAGGGCCTAATTAGTTAGTAGGAGAAATAAGACGGACTACGAAACGTATATTAGGGTATACTAAGCCTAGTACTAGGTATAGTACGTATAGGCGAGCGAGGTAGTAGTTACTATTATCCTATCGGTAGTTAGCCGGAGTCTAAGTTTATTTCGCCGGTTACCTCTTACGGGCGGGGGCTTCTAGTAGCGGTAGTCTCGGCTATTAGACGTATACGTAGTATAATAAATACGGCGCTAAGCCTAGAAGTAAGGATTAGTAAACGGTTACTATAAAAGATTAGTATACGTACGGTCCCGACTAACTAGTCGGCTATAGTAGTAGGGTAAGTAAGGGTAGTACGGGCGGTATTCTTCTTCTAGCGGCGGCGGCGGTATTCTTACGGGCGGCGGGGTACGACGGGCGGTACGGGCGAGGAGGTAGAGGACGAGCGACTAGAGATAAAGATACGGGTAGGAGTAATAGCGGTAGTAGTATAGTTAGACTCTAGCGAAGACGGGGCGGGCGTTATATTAGTAATATTAGCGGTAGCGGTAGCGGGGTCCTAGGTAGGTAGCTAGGGGTCTTAGACGAGCGGCTAGGTATTATAGGTAGGTAGCTAAGGATTATAGGCGGGCGGCTCGGTATCCTAGGCGGCGGCGGGACCTATCCCTAGAGGAACGGATAGTAGCTACGTAGAATAGGTCGGCGGTAGTAGAGGACTAGAGACTCTCGTACCTCTAAAGAGGGCGAAGAAGCGGGAATCTATAGTAGTAGGTAGAGAGGAAGTAGGGGCGGCGTAGAACTACTAGAAGATATAGTAGTAGTAGTAGTAGCGGCGGTAGTACGACGGGCTAAATACGGTTAGTTTAAAGCGGAGGCCGCTATCTTAGTACTAGGTAGGAGATACTTACTATATATATATATATATATATATATATATAAGGGCTTAACAAAAAAAAAAAAAAAGCCTAGGGGATAGGGGTATTTATACCCTTTAGGAGATACTAATTAAGGTATAATTACGCGTATAATTATATAGTAGTCGATAGTAACTTCGAGGGGGATCGAATTAGTATTATCTAAGAGGGTTTATAAGCGATACGAGAGAAACCTACGGAAGCTAGCTAAATTACCCGGGCTACCTAGTTCTAGGGGGGCTAGCCGAACGACGTACTATAATACTTAGGATACGTCTAAATAGCTAGTTATACGGACCGGAGACTCCTCCGTAGGAGTTATAGGGACCGGAGACGCCTCCGGCGTAGGTAGACTCTATTCCTAACGACTAGGAAGGTAGGAGGATAGGTTACTATAGATACTATAATAGAACGCCCGGCTTTAGGAGGTTGTCGAGTCTTTAATAGGAAACGGGTAAGGAGTAGCGGGGTAAGTACGTAGACGTACGGGGTATACCTAGGCGTATATACTATAAAAGTAACTTATAAGGGCCTAGGCCCGGGGTAGAGCTACTATTACCTAAATAAGGGTTACGTACGAGTTATATAAGTAAGACCGCCGGAAAGGTACCGGAGAGAGGAGGGGAGTCCGCGGCTTTAGGGCTCCTTATAATAAACTAGTAGGAGCTAGGCGTTTTTAGCCGGTCGCTAAAGGGGAAGAATAGGGCTAATATTAGAGGCTAGTACCCTAGTAGCTAAAAGGAAGGAAGAATAGACTACGAAAGGAGTAGAACTAGAAACTATACGTTAGAATACGGTCTCCTCGTTAGAGTATAAGGAGAGAGCTCCTCCCCCTCTCTAGCTCGTTAGTTAACTTAGTTCTATCTACTACCTTACCTTTTAGTATACTAGGGTCTCCTATAATAGTTAGAGTATAAGAAGAGAGCTCCTCCCCTCTCTAGCTCGTTAGTTAACTTAGTTCTATCTACTACTTTACCTTTTAGTATATACTAGGGTCTCCCGTAATATTAAGTTAACTCTTTTTATTTTTCTCGACGCGCTCTAGAAGCTACGGAGACTATAAGACCCTATAGAGGCGAAGTAGTAATATTATACTATATAACTATAGTACTATTATCTAGTAGTTAATAGTATAGTAGTAGGCTTAGGCTACCCGCTTAGAGGAGTAGGAGGCCTAGCTATAGAGGGTATAGGCCGGTCTACTTAAGGCGGATAAGGCCTACGTAGAGCTAAAGGGTAATAACGTATTTATCTAGAGCCTAGGCTCGGCTATCTAGGACTACGGCCTAGGTAGATTAGACTCCGCGATAGATAACCTAGTCTACGGACCTCGAGAATAGCGACCGCTATAATAGGATAGGTCTACGGCTACTTTTAGAGATTTTTTCTCCGAATCTAGAGTTCCTATAGGACGAGGGCTATATAGAAGCTAGTACTTCCCGCCCCTTTTTACTAGGATACTATTAACGACTACTTAACCTACGAGAAAAGGGCTCGTATAAGGGGTTTTTAGGTAGCTAGTAGCCCTAATAGTAAATAGAACCCTAAGGACTTTCTCTTAGAGATTAAGCGTATTTTTACGGACTCTATAGAAAAGACGACGGCCCTAGAAAAGCTAGTAAACTTAAAATATAACGACGGCTAGCTATAGTAGGATTACTAGCTAATCTTTAACGAACTTCTACTAGTATCTAACGGCTCCTAGTAGAGCGACGAGGTTAAGATATAGTAGCTATAGAAGACCCTCTATAACTAGAATAATATACTTCTAGTAACTATATAGAGGGAGACGGGTTATACCTAATTTACCGCGGAGATTAGACGTATTATATAGAACTACGAATATACTAGCTAGTTCGCCGCGCGATTCTCGACCTAGCGGTCTAAGTAGAAGTAGTCGGGTAGCGGCCTCTATACCGCGGTAGCTATAAGCTTAGCCTTATACGGTAGTACCGTAGATAGTAATACTATTATAACCCTAGTATAGGTCGTAGACTAAGCTAAGGCGGCTACGCCCCGCCCCCCTACGTAAGGGGGGAGTAGCGCTATACTAAGGGCGAAGTAGGTATCTAAGGCGGAGCTAGATAGCCGTAAGGAGAAAGGTCTCTACTTCCGGTATAGAGGGAGTAGGTACTATATAAGCGACTACGTATACTACTCTACTAAGCGACCCTCCTAAAAGGGGGTAGGGATAAATACCTTAACGGTCCTAGCCGTAACGGAGACCGCCCCGGTCCTAGAGATTACCGAGTCTAACCCGCTAGGAAAAGGATAGCTCCCCTCTAAAGATAGAGGAAGGGAGTAGGTCGAGTACTAATAGAGAACTAGGACGCTTACTAGGTAAATATAGACGGGAATAATATACTTATAGACGTAGTAATTAATAGTATTTCCTACGTATCTACCCTAATAGACGAAGGCTATTAGTACTACGCTATAATAGACGGAGACCTAGCCAAACGGCTCGGACTCCCTAAGGTAGAAAAAACGACGAGATAGATCCGGGGCGCTATAGGCGATATAGCTAGGTCTAGTATTTAAGGGGTAGTCGCCCTAAAACTTAAGATAGCTAGCTTCGAGTAGGTAGTCTACGTATACTACGTCCCTAAACTAGCCTTTCCGGTTATTTTAGGGAACCCCTAGAAGGCGTATAACCGTATCCGGATAGTACCTAACGAAGGCCGGCTATACTACGGGTAGGTAGTAAGGTAGGTAGCGGAATCCGCCCCTAAAGCGGTAGAAGACGACGACCTTTATACGGTAGCCTATTAATTAGAAAGCTCTAGCGAGGATACTACGCTAATACTAATAGAATAGGTATAGCCGGAGACTAATAACTTCGTAGTTACGCTAGTAACCTTCTATATTAAGAAGGTAGAAGACGGTTATTCGGTAACGGTCGCTACTATAGTAATAGAGGACTTCGAGAAAGCTATAACGGAGAAAAGGCCTAATACGGAGGTAGAACTCCGCGCGTAACTCCCCCTAGAGGTTTACGATATAATCCTACTATTTTTAAGCCTAGAGGCGGAAAAACTCGCCCCCTACTAGCTAGGGGTAGACTATAGAATCGAGCTACGTACGAAGCCTAATAGGATAATAGAGTCCTTACTATAGGGGCCGCTCTATAGTATATCTAAGGAGAAGCTCCTAGTCCTATAGAAAACGTTAAACGAGCTACTAGCTAAGGGGTTTATTTAGCTATTAAGCTTAGACGGCGGGGCGCTAGTACTTTTTATCCGGAAACCTACGGGGGGCCTAAAGTTCTACTATAACTATAGAGTACTTAATACGGTAACTAAGGAGGATAGATACCTACTCCTACTTATTTCGGAGACCCTCTAGAACCTTATAGGCTATACCTACTTATCGAAGGTAGACGTAGTAAGCGCGTTTTAGAAGCTTAGGATAGCCTAGGGTTATAAGTATAAGATAGCGTTCCGGACTAAGTATAGGCTATTCGAGTAGCTTATAACTCTATTTGGTTTAGCTAGGGTACCGTCTAGTTTTTAACGATATATTAATATAGTACTTTAGAAGTTCCTCGACGAATACGCCTTAGCGTATATAGACGACGTACTAATCTATACCTAAGGGAGCCGTAAAGACTATTTCGAAAAGGTACGTACTATTCTCTAGGCGCTTTAGAACGCTAGCCTATACTTAGACCCTACGAAGAGCGAGTTCGCGAGGAAGAGTATTAAGTATTTAGGTTTTATTATTTACGCTGATAGAGGGGGCCTTTAGGCCGACCTGGAGAAGGTTTAAACTATCTAAGATTAAGTAGTCCCGCGTAACTAAAGGGAGGTACGTAGGTTCCTAGGATTTACGAACTATTACTAAATATTTATTAAGGGCTACTCTACGCGTACCGCCCCGCTTACGTCGCTAACTAGGGTAAAGGCTATATTCTCCTAGAACGAAGCGGCCTAGGCGTCTTTCGACGATTTAAAGGAGTATTTTATAAGCGCTCTAGTACTACGATAGTAGGATCCCGTACTTTCGATATTTCTAGAGGCCGATAGTAGCGGCTTCGCGCTAGGCGGGGTTCTAAGCTAGGAGACTAGTAGGGTTCGCTACCTAGTCGCTTTCTATTTAGAAAAACTAAATAAGGCCGAAATTAATTATAATATCTATAATAAAGAGTTACTAGCCGTAGTCTAGTACCTATAATACTAGGATATAGAGCTTCGTAGCTATAGTCCGTTTATAATTATAATAGATTATAGGAACCTAGAATACTTTATAAAAAAGTAAAGACTATCCAAGCGATAGATACGGTTCGTAGAGACCCTAATAAGATATAGGTTCTCTATAATATATCGCCTAGGGTTAGAAGTAATAGTACTAGACGCGCTATCTAGACGAGATTAGGATAACCTAGATTACTACGATTATACTTCGAGGGTCTAATAGCTAATCCTAGAGGCTAGCCTAACTAAGTATATACTAGCCGCCCCTATAGCGACGGGATATAGGGTTTTTAGTATAGGTCGAGGCCCGTTCTAGGAAGACGCCCTTAACGAGCTCTAGGATAGGGTAGTTACTAAGGATATATACTATTAATAGGTATTCTAGGCGGTATAGTCCGACGAGCGAGCTATTTCTACTAGGGCCCGTATTAAGATTTAAATCGCGGACTATAAGATCGATACCTAAGGCCTATTATAATACTAAGGTAAGCTATAGGTACCTAGCGGCCCGTTTATAATAGACGTAGAGCGAAAGGAGTCGGACGACGATATAAGGTATCTAGATAATTTAAGGACTAAGCTAATTTAGAAGAACTACGACTCTATAGTAACTAGTTACTTAAGTAGGGAGAATACGCTCTTCGTTATAGGCCGAGACTTCTACTAGCTACTAATAGCCTCGTATATACGGAGGTTTATACGGAACTATAACGGCTATAACCGTACTAAGGTTTAGCGTAGTACTAAATACGGTCTTCTATAGTCGCTCCTAGTCCCCGATAAATTTTTCTCGGAGTTATTAATCGATTTTATAGTAGAACTCCTAGAGTCTAACGGTAATATAAACCTCTATATAATAAAGGATAGGCTAAGTAAGACCGTAGTTTTTAAAGCGATACCTACTACTAATACGGAGGCTTACGCCGAGATATTCCTAAGATACTAGGTACGCTACTATAGGCTACCTAGAGTAATAACGTCGGACCGCGGAAGGAACTAGACGGGCGCCTTCTAGAGATACTTCTATCGCCTACTAGGTATCGAGTAGCGGTTAAGTAGTATATACTACCCCTAAACGGATAGAGGCCCGGAGCGCCTTAACTAGGAAGTATAGGCGTACCTATAGTACTTTATTAACTTTAACTAGAACGACTAGGCCTAGTAGCTACCCGTAGCCTAGTTAGTAGTAAACGGCCGATACTATACGGGAATCGGTATATCGCTATTTTTTATAATATACGGCTTTAAAGCCCCTACGGCTATACCGTTAGAGGAGGTAACTATAGAATCTATCCCGATCTCTACTAAATAGAGGGCTAAAGAATTCGTTCGAAAGATAGGGAAGATTACGGAGCTATACTAATCGCTAATAGAGGTTTCGTAATAGTAATAGGAGGAGTCCTATAATAGGTAGCGGGTCCCTACCCGAAGGTTCTAGGTTAGCGATAAAGTATAGCTAGACCTAAGGAACTATAGTAGCGAGAGGCTAAAGAAGAAGCTAGATACGCGATACGCTAAATATATAGTAGCTAAAGTTATTAGCCCGATATCCGTATAGCTTAAGGGTATCCCTAGCGGGATATATAATATATTTTACCCTAACCTTTTACGGCGGTACCCGGACGATCTACTACCTAGTCCTAGGTAGGTTATTAACGACTCCTAACTAGGCCCCGTACTACTAGAGTCGTATAAGGAGTTCGAAGTAGAGAAGATCCTCTACGCTAGAAAGGCTAGGTAGAGATAAGGGCGCGAGGCCCTAGTAAAATAGCGCGGTTACTATAATATAATATAGGAGCCGCTAGAAGCTATAGAGGATACTATAGCTATAAACGAGTTTAAACTAGTTTACGGACCCGTACGAGAAAACGATAGCCCCCTATAGGAATTTAGTAGAGGGTAGCTAAGAAGGAACGGGCGTTCGAGGCTATTATAGTAAGTTATATTTCGGATATTTACTAGGAGTTAGGATTAGAGTTTAATTTTAGAATTTTTTATTTATTTATTTTAGGGTTTATCCGGTCCCTCTAGTTTTAGTACGGGCGGCGATAGCTAAACGCTACTACGCGTACCTATAAAAAAAAAGAGAAGGAAAGAAAAAGCGTAAAGGAAATCCCCCCCCCCTTCTCTCCTCCCTTAGTTATAGTTGGACCGCCGGGGTCCCTATACCTAAGAGCCGGGTACCGGACTAGCTATTACGAAATTTATTACTACTACCTCGAAGGTAGTAGTAGTAGTAGCGGCAACCGTTCTATTTTATATAGTTAGTATAAGTATTAGGAAGGGGAGCTTATATAGCTTACGGCGGGACGAGGGCCTAGTCTACTAGGGACCGGAGGAGCTTATAGGCCTTAAGGGTAGTAACTAAGCTCGATAAGGCGGACTCGCTATAGATAGTTAGCGTATATTAACGAACGGGCTATAGAATATACCTCTAGTCTCGACCCGACCGGGTCTATACGGCGTATACTAGACTAGCGAGCTAGGGCCTAATCGGTTAGTAGGAGAAGTAAGACGGACTACGAAACGTAGGGTCCCTAATAGGGCGGGGCGAAACAGGGGGGTCGGGTTAGGGGTAGGGCGGGGCGGGTTTTAGGGGCGGGTTATAAAGCTATAACCCTAACCCGACCCGCCCCGCTAAGCCTTAAACCCGCCCCGTTAGTTAGGGGCGGGTTTTTAAGGTGGGAACCCGGGATTTTTTTCTAGAAACCTTAATAACTATAGATCTATTATATATATTTTAATTTTTTAATTACTTAAAGTAATCTCTAGGTTATACTCTATCTTATAGGAATATAATATATTAATATATCTATATATATAACCCTATAAAAATCACGTGGAAAACCCGAACGGGGCGAACGGGGCGGGTTTTCTTCTAAACTATAACCCGCCCGGGACCCCGCCCTAACCCGTTAAAACCCGACCCGCTAACGGGGCGGGTTTCCTACCCTATAACCCGCCCTAACCCGCCCCGTTAGGGACCCTAACGAAACGTATATTAGGGTATACTAAGCCCGGTACTAGGTATAGTACGCGTAGGCGAGCGAGGGCTAGTAGCGTTTACTATTATCCTATCGGTAGTTAGCTAGAGTCTAAGTATATTTCGCCGGTTACCTCTTACGGCCGGGGCTTCTAGTAGCGGTAGTCTCGGCTATTAGACGTATACGTAGTATAATAAATATAGTACTAAGCCTAGAAGTAAGGATTAGTAAACGGTTACTATAGAAGATTAGCGTACGTACGGTCCCGACCAACTAGTCGGCTAAAGTAGCGGGGTAAGTAAGGGTAGTATAGACGGCGTTCTTCTTCTAGTAGCGGGCGGCGGTATTCTTACGGGCGGCGGGGTACGACGGGCGGTAATAGGCGAGGAGGTAGAGAACGAGCGACCGGAGATAGAGGTATAGGTAGGAGTAATAGTAGTAGTAGTATAGTTAGACTCTAGCGAAGACGGGGCGGGCGTTATATTAGTAGTATTAGTAGTAGCGGCGTCGGGGTCCTAGGTAGGTAGCTAAGGGTCTTAGATAAGTAGCTAGGTATCGCGGGTAGCTAGGAATTATAGGTAGGTAGCTAAGGATTATATAGGGTCCCTAACGGGGCGGGGCGAAACGGGGGGTCGGGTTAGGGGCGGGCAGAGCAGGTTTTAGGGGCGGGTTATAAAGCTATAACCCTAACCTAACCCGCCCTACCAAGATATAAACCCGCCCCGTTAGTTAGGGGCGGGTTTTTAAGGGGGAACCCGGGAATTTTTTACGGAAACCTTAATAACTCTAGATCTATTATATATATTTTAACTTTTTAATAGCCTATAATAATCTCTAGGTTGTAGAGTATCTTTTAGGAATTTAAAATATATATATATCTATATATATATAGTACTAAAAATCACGTAGAAAACCCGTTTGGGGCGAACGGGGCGGGTTCTCTACTAATCTATAACCCGCCCCTAGAACCCGCCCAACCCGTTAGAACCCGACCCGCTAACGGGGCGGGTTCCCTACCCTATAACCCGCCCCAACCCGCCCCGTTAGGGACCCTAGGATTATAGGCGGGCGCCTTAGCGTCCTAGGCGGCGGCGGGACCCGTCCCTAGAGGAACGGATAGTAGCTACGTAGAATAAGTTAGTAGTAGCGGAGGACTAGAGGCTCTTACGCCTCTAAAGAGGGCGAAGAAGCGGGAATCTATAGTAGTAGGTAGAGAGGAAGTAGGGGCGGCGTAGAACTACTAGAAGATATAGTAGGAGTAGTAGTAGTAGTAGCGGTAGTACGACGGGCTAGATATAGTTAGTTTAAAGTAGAGGCTACTATCTTAGTACTAGGTAGAAGATACTTACTATATATATATATAGTATATATATATATATATATATATATAAGGGCTTAATAAAAAAAAAGCCTAGGGGATAGGGGTATTTATACCCTTTAGGAGATACTAATTAAGGTATAATTACGCGGATAATTATATAGTAGTCGATAGTAACTTCGAGGGGGATCGAATTAGTATTATCTAAGGTTTATAAGTAATACGAGAGAAACCTATAGAAGCTAGCTAAATTACCCGGGCTACCTAGTCCTAGGACGGGGGCTAGCCGAAAGACGTACTATAATACTTAGGATACGTCTAAATAGCTAGTTACGCGGACCGGACTCCTCCGTAGGAGTTATAGGGACCGGAGACGCCTTCGGTATAGGTAGACTATATTCCTAACGACTAGGAAGGTAGGAGGATAGGTTACTATAGATACTATAATAGAACGCCTAGCTTTAGTAAAGTTATCTAGTCTTTAATAGGAAACGGGTACCGAGTAGCGGAGTAAATACGCGGACGTATAGGGTATACCTAGGCGTATATACTATAAAAAGTAACTTATAAGGGCCTAGGCCTAGGGCGGAGCTACTATTACTTAAATAGGGGTCCTATTACCTAAATAAGAGTTACGTACGGATTATATAAGTAGGACCGCCTAAAAGATACTAGAGAGAGGAGGGGAGTCCGTAGCTTTAGGGCTCCTTATAATAAACTAGTAGGAGCTAGGCGTTTTTCGCCGGTCGCTAAAGGGGAAGAATAGGGCTATATTAGGGGCTAGTACCCTAGTAGCTAAAAGGAAGGAAGAATAGACTACGAAAGAAGTAGAACTAGAGACTATACGTTAGAGTATAGTCTCTCGTTAGAGTATAAGAAGAGAGCTCCTCCCCCTCTCTAGCTCGTTAGTTAACTTAGTTCTATCTACTACCTTACCTTTTAGTATATACTAGGGTCTCCCGTAATAGCGGTTTTCTTTTAAACTATAACCCGCCCTAGGACCCCGCCCTAACCGTTAGAACCCGACCCGCTAACGGGGCGAGTTCCCTACCCTATAACCCGCCCCAACCCGCCCCGTTAGGGACCCTAATATTTATAAAGAGGGCGTAAATATAGTCGGATACTATTACGATCTAGAAGGACGATACCTAAATACTTCTAAGGTAGCTATTATTTTAAACTAGTTAACTTCTAGGTCTATTAAGTCTATAAGAGCTTTTATCGGAGTCTATATCTATTACCGAATCTAGATATAGGATTTACTACTATTTCGAAATCTATCTTCGTATTATTTAAAAAGGACTTAGAATTCTATTAGGGAAAGGAATAAGATAAGGTAATAAAAACTCTTTAGGAAGCGCTTACGACTATACCCGTACTACGACTAGTTATATACAAACTAGATTTAGGCGAGATTATTCTTACGGTAGATACTTTAGGAGAAGGATAGGGAGCGGTCCTATAATAAATAGACGAACTAGGTAAGAGATACCCGTACTAATATAAAAGTAGGATCTAGTCGCTATTAGAAAGGAAATACGATATAGTTAAACTAGAATACTATACCCTTTTATATACTCTTAAGAAATTCCGCCTTTATCTTTAAGGAACGTATTTCGTAGTCGAAATAGACGCCCGGACTTTAATCTATTAACTTAATAGAGTATCTTCGGATATAGTAGGATCTCTAGTTATACGATAGCTCGTATAGATTTAAATATAGAATTTTAATATCCGATATATTCCCGGGAAAAAGAATATAGTAGCTAATAGACTCTCCCGCTAATTTAGTAACGTACCTAAAAAGAACGTCCCTACTATTCCTAACTTTAATATCGAGGATTTTATCGATCGGCGACTTAGAGCCCTTTACTATTCTAGTATCTACGTCTATAAGTATAACCTACGGTATATAATCTAGCTCTACCTAATAACCGTACCTAGTCTAGAAAATAACGATAATACTAGTAGCGAAAGTTCTATAGATTAGAACGAGGAATACGGAGAATTCGGTTTATTAGAACCTTAGGAAGGATTAGATAGCGAATATACCGTAGAATACTAAGCGATTACTAACTAGCTTATAATATTAAAAGTCGTAGACTATCTTAAAGGTAAATAGATTACGGCTATAAAAAGAAAGGTAATAGGCTACCTTATAGCTAGACGATAACTATTTAAGCGAGGTAAATAAGGATAAGCCTACTATCGCGTAATTAATAACTAGGACTAACGAAAGGAAATTATCGTCGCCCTCTATAATAAATACTAGGGTCCCCAACGGGGCGGGTTGGGCGGGTTATAGGGTAGGGAACCCGCCCGTTAGCGGGTCGGGTTTTAACGGGTTGGGGCGGGGTCCTAGGGCGGGTTATAGTTTAGAAGAAAACCCGCCCCGTTCGCCCCGTTTAGGTTTTCCACGTGATTTTTATAGGGTTATATATATAGATATATTAATATATTATATTCCTATTAGGTAGAGTATAACCTAGAGACTATAAAAAGTATTTAAAAAAATTAAAATATATATAATAGATCTATAGTTATTAAGGTTTCTAGAAAAAAACTCCGGGTTCCCCCCTTAAAAACCCGCCCCTAACTAACGGGGCGGGTTTAAAGCTTAGCGGGTCGGGTTAGGGTTATAGCTTTATAACCCGCCCCTAAAACCCGCCCCGCCCCGCCCCTAACCCGACCCCCCCGTTTCGCCCCGCCCCGTTAGGGACCCTAATAAATACGGCTATAAAGGACGCGAAACTACTATAGTACTTATTCGGAATCGATATTATTAGGACGGGTACTATAACGATATTAGTAAATAGGTTAAAGAATATCCTTAATATTAAATAAGCGATCGAGCGTATATAGTAGAACCTCTAAATACGACTATTATTCGGAGTAAGATTCTTAGCGTAAGATAGTCTATTAATTATACGATAATTACCCTACGAGGTAGTTATAGCTATCTTATTTAGGTAAGGGAGGAATTAAGTAGTTAGCCTAAGGTAAGAGTACTCCGTTTAGTACCTACGTCTAAGAATATCGTAGATTTTATCTTTAAGGAACTAATCTATCGATAGGGTATTATATCGGAAATTAGAGTTAATAGAGGTCCTAAAAATAAGCTATATATAGATACGCTTCTAAAACTATACGATATTAGAAAGATTAAGATTTTACTATATAATAGTTAAGGTTAAGGAGGAATCGAACGGTCTTACTTAAAAATATAGGAAGCCTTCCGACGAGTAATAAACGGGAAGTAGAAATCTTAAAAAGATTTATTACTAGTAATACTTTAGGCCGAACGGATAATAGTTAATAGAATAACTAGTATAACTCTAG
>SNSD01000047.1:0-22683 GCA_004522665.1 Venturia nashicola
GAATCTTAAAGGGGTATAGAACTTCTTATATCCTAAGATACCAAGAAAGAACTTAAAAGTAAGAAAAGACTCGAAAGAGTAACAAAAACCTTAACGCGTATACCAAAGTATCTAAATATATAAAAAAATCCTAAACATTTCCTAAAACAATTAAATATATTAAAAGATCCTTTATATTTCTAAAGTAGCCCTATACGTCGCGCGTATTAACGCTTAGTATAGGAAGCGGCTCCTCGGGAGGTATACTAGATAGTAACGGTAATTATTAGGTATTACTCTAATAACCTAATCTATTACAGTTATATTCAAGTGAAGTCTATTAGATAGGAGGACTTTTCGAGGTAATTAATTAAAATTTTCCTTATAGTTTCCGGTTGTAGTAGTGTTGTGCGTAGTATTAGTAGTAGTATTATACGTAGTATTATTCGTGTTTTCAATTCTAGTTTGTTCGTTCCTTTTATTAATATAGCTCGACTTTAATATAGATTCCCGACTTAAAAGACTTCTCCCTCCCCTACTAAAAAAATTCAACGTCGTCCTATAACGTTCGCCTTCCTACTTCCTATACTCTTTACTTTTGGGTTTAACGCAAATAAAGGCTAATATATAAACGGTTCCTATATAAAAAAAACAATTTAGAATAAGGTACGGTGGCTTAAATAAAACAAAGTAAACTTCCTAACTCTATATATAAAAGGTAACTCTCCTGACCTTTCCGAACACATATATATATATATAAAAAAAAACTAATAAAAAGGAAAAGTAATAAACGTCTACTACGAAGCTAGCTATCCGAGAATCGAACCGTTATAATATATTTATATACTAGGGTATAGTTCCTTTAATAGCTAAAGTTAAGTTTTACGAAAGTAATACCCGACTAAGTCTATTCAAGCGTAAAGCTAGACCGGTATAATAATAGAAGATACTATTGATTTGACTAAGGAGTAACGGGAGGCGAATAGGCGAAGGTTACGAAAGGCCGATATAGCGAAAGTCCAAGTACTAAAAGACTAAGAGAATACGACTATTTTAACTTATAGGATTATCCTCCTAAGGACTATATAGATCTGTTCTAATCTTAAAATATAAGAGTAGGGAGGCTTAGATAGAGGATAGGACGCAAACCGTTAGCGCCGCTAGGAGGGCTAACGAAGAGCAAGAAGCTATTAAAGAGGCTAGAGTAGGAGGAACGGTAAAGGTATTCTCTTAAGTATAAACTCTAGGTTTCGTAGATATAAGCTTAAGGACTAGTTAGGATTAATAAGTAAAAGGGTCTAAATAAAAGGATCTATAATTGTATTCCTATAGTCGTAAATCCGGGGTTTCGTAGATATAAGCTTAAGGGCCGAGTAGGATTAATAAGTTAATATAATCTTATTCGAGCTTAAACCGGAGATTATTAAAGAACCTAAGGTAGACCGTACGGGAGGACTTCGAGGGGTATAAATACTTCTTAGAGAACTAGTAGGACCAAACTAATATTAGACTTAACTAAGGACCTAGACTTTAGTAGATACTTATATACTTAAGGTTTCCTAGATTATAAGCTACTTATTAGATAGGTATCTACTTAGTAGAGACCGACGTATTCGGTAGCTATAGGGGATATTAGGTCGTAGTAATTCCTAATATATAGAGGAGAATCGAAAGCGCGTAAAGTAGAAGAGAATCGAATAAGTACTAAGTAGAGAAGGATTAAAAAGGTCGAAAGCGTATATAGCGGAAGAGGATTAAAGAGGCGTAAAGGTACCCTAGGATTACGTACTAAGTTCCTTTATACTAATATATAAATAAGGGATTCGATTAAGATATAGTATATTAGCTTATTAGCTTAGTATTTTATATACTTTACTAATCGTTTCCTTTTCTATATTATAAGTATTTATAAGCCGTTTACGAATCGAATACTTCTCCGTAGTTCCTAGTAATCCTAGTATTAGCTAGGGTCGAATCCTTCTAGTCTAGGAATAATTACTTATAGTCCGGATCGGCGAACTAATATATCTAGATCCTTGTTACCGGGTTGCTTTTCCTATTCCTATTCCTTATCCTTATCTAATTAAGTATTGTCTTGATCCTAGCCTTATTCTTATTCTATCCTATACTCCTAACCGGTATTAAGGAGGTTATTACCTATAGGCCTATCCCTCTAGTAGAAGATCCTAATCCTGTTTCCTCGAATCGTCTTATATACTAAAACTCTATTTAGTTCCTTAAGTACGTAGCTACTAATAGGTAATCTAGTTCTCCCGTCCTTATACACCTTCGCGATACGGTATAGACCGACCTATATAAAATCCAATTTAGATCCGAAATCCTTAACGATCTTCGTATTATATAAAAGGATAAGCTGTCCTACGTCTAGGTTTTTAGTACGTATTCTAGTTTGGTATTACGATTCCTAGTACTCGTTTACTTCCTATCTTATACGCTCCTACCTTATAATAGCTTCCTAGAGGTCTTCCCCTCTCTAATCCAGTTATTTGGCTCGTAGAAAAAGAAGGTATTCTATTATCCTAACCGTAGACCAAGGAAGGTTTTACTATATAACTATTTTTAGTTCGATCGGAAGGATATATTCTTTACTAAGTATTATCCTAACTAGAGTTATACTAGTTATTCTATTAACTATTATCCGTTCGGCCTAAAGTATTACTAGTAATAAATCTTTCTAAGGTTTCTAGTTCCCGTTCGTTGCTCGTCGGAAGGCTTCCTATATTATTAAGTAAGACCGCTCGATTCCTCCCTAACCTTAACTATTATATAGTAAAATCTTAATCTTTCTAATATCGTATAGTTTTAGAAGCGTATTAGTATATAGCTTATTCTTAGGACCTCTATTAACTCTAATTTCCGATATAATACCCTATCGATAGATTAGTTCCTTAAAGATAAAATCTACGATATTCTTAGACGTAGGTACTAAACGGAGTACTCTTACCTTAGGCTAACCGCTTAATTCCTCCCTTGCCTGAATAAGGTAGCTATAGCTACCTTATAAGGTAATTATCGTATAATTAATAGACTATCTTACGCTAAGAATCTTACTCCGAATAATAGTCGTATTTAGAGGTTCTACTATATACGCTCGATCGCTTATTTAATATTAAGGATATTCTTTAATCTATTTACTAACGTCGTTATAGTACCCGTCCTAATAATATTAATTCCGAATAAGTACTACCGTAGTTTCGCGTCCTTTATAGCCGTATTTATTATAGAGGGCGACGATAATTTCCTTTCGCTAGTCCTAGTTATTAATTACGCGACGGTAAGCTTATCCTCGTTTACCTCGCTTAAATAGTTATCGCCTAGCTATAAGGTAGCCTATTACCTTTCTTTTTATAGCCGTAATCTATTTACCTTTAAGATAGTCCGCGACTTTTAATATTATAAGCTAGTTAGTAATCGCTCGGTATTCTACGGTATATTCGCTATCTAATCCTTCCTAAGGTTCTAATAAACCGAATTCTCCGTATTCCTCGTTCTAATCTATAGAACTTTCGCTACTAGTATTATCGTTATTTTCTAGACTAGGTATAGTTATCGGGTAGAGCTAGATCGTATATCGTAGGTTACGCTTATAGACGTAGATACTAGAATAGTAAAGGGCTCCAAGTCGCCAATCGATAAAATCCTCGATATCGAAGTTAGGAACGACGGGGATATCCTTTTTAGGTACGTTACTAAATTAGCGGGAGAGTCTATTAGCTACTATATTCTTTTTCCCGGGAACGTATCGAATATTAAAATCCTATATCTAAATCTATACGAGCTATCGTATAATAAGAGATCCTACTATATCCGAAGATACTCTATTAAGTTAATAGATTAAAGTCCGGGCGTCCGTTTCGACTACGAAATGTATTCCCTAAAGATAAAGGTAGAATTTCTTAAGAGTATATAAAAGGGCGCGGTATTCTAGTTTAACTATATCGTATTTCCTTTCTAATAGTAACTAGATCCTACTTTTATATCGGTACGGGTATCTCTTACCTAGTTCGTCTATTTATTATAGGACCGCTCCCTATCCTTCTCCTAAAGTATCTACTATAAGAATAATCTCGCCTAAATCTAGTTCGTATATAACCGGTCGTAGTACGGGTATAGTCGTAAGCGCTTCCTAAAGAGTTTTTATTGCCTTATCTTATTCCTTTCCCTAATAGAATTCTAAGTCCTTCTTAAATAATACGAAGATAGGTTTCGAAACGGTAGTAAAATCCTATATCTAGATTCGGTAATAGATATAGACCCCGATAAAAGCTCTCGTAGACTTAATAGACCTAGGAGTTAACTAGTTTAAAATAGCGGCTACCTTAGAAGTATTTAGGTATCGTCCTTCTCGATCGTAATAGTATCCGACTATATTCACGCCCTCTTTATAGATATCGAACTTTTCTCCTAATATCGTTACTCCCGCGCGTTTAATATCCGTAAGAACTACGTCTAGCCTAACTACGTATTCTAAGACCCCTCGACGTACTCCCTTAAGCTCGGATTCCTTATCGTTATTATACTTTTTCGGGGTTCTAGTAATTATATCGTCTACGTAAACATCGCTGTATTTAAACTAGTAGGAAACAATTATCTTAGATATACGGTAAAATTGGGCTACTAAGTTCGTTACTCCTTAAGGTAGAGTAGTTATTCGTAAAAGACTAAACGGGTATATAAATAAGGTAAGATCGCGACTCTCTTTAGTAAGTTCTAATTAGTCGTACCTAGAGAAAAGGTTAGTAAGCGATATCTATATATATCTAGTAAACGAGTTAGAAAATTTATCGGCCGTTAGTAGTACGTTCGCGTCCCTAATAGTAACTACGTTGATATTCGTAGCGCTATTAATTAGCCGATGCTTACCGTTTTTCTTTAAGACTAAAAACTATAGATTACGATATAAGGTATAACTAGGTTCGAGTCTTCCCGTCTTAATTCTTTCGTAAAATATCTAACGAATCTTACTTAATAGAGCCTTAGGGATATTAAAGGGTTTCGCTTACTAGGGTTCGTAGTCTACTACTCGGATAACTTATACTAGTACTACTTCTTTCCTAATTTTACCGTATTCTTCGAAGCTCTATACGAGGGTAGGTTCCCTTCGTATAAGTATTTCCTTAACTAGTAATCTTTCGTTCGGGCTAAGGGACTAGTTAATACGTATATTATTAAACCGGAGTTCCGTAAGCCGAGTCTAACGAGGGAAACGGGCGTAGCGTTTCTCGAGGAATCTATTAAGGTAATAGTAAGGTTCCGTACTAAACTATTCTTTTAGTATTATATCTCTCCAATCTATACGACCGCTAGGTATAGATCTATTAGTAAGCTAAACGTTCTAAGGTTAGATCTTATCTACTTTCTTCTTATATATACTATTTACGCGTTTCGTTCTATACTTTATTAGGGAGCTAGTCGAAAATAAGGAAATCCTTAGGGAAAGTAGGTCCTATTTATCCAAGTATCTAAATATTAGTAATCCGGTCTAAGGCTTCGCCGGTATAAGGCGACGATAGGTAAATATTCGGTACCTTATCTACTATTCCTATAGAAGCCTATCCCTTTCTTTTTGTAGCTTTATCTCGTTTACTATAGTAGCTATATTAAGTCTAGTCGTAGTATAAGTCTTATTATATAGAAGTCTCCTAAAGTCTAGCGGTAAGAGAAACTCGTCGCGGATTAGGTCGTCGAAAAGCTATTCGTATATATTCTAGCCTAAGTTTAGTACTAGGAGCCTTAGGTTTCTTATATATATAGTAGATATCCTTCTAAGACCTAGAACTCCGCCTCCTCGTTTTCCGAATCGTCCGAATTAGAATTATCTTCTTGGTCTAAATAAGTATAAGGGATTCGAAGACTAGACTTATACCTATTATATAGGAATTCCGAGACAACTACTTACTATATAACGCTCTATTCGCCGTTTATAGAGAATACCTTATATAAAATACCGCTATCCGCCTTAGCCTATATAACGAGACGACTCCGTACTAAGAAGGGCTAACTAAGTATTATTCCCTAAGAGTAGTCCCTAAGTACTATAAAGACTATATTTTTATAATTAAAGTCTACTCCGGCGATCCGTATACGCGCGCTAGTCTAACTAACTAGAGGAACTCTCCTCCCGTCGGTAACCTTAAGCTTATCTAAAACTAGTCCCTAGATATCCTACTTAATACTATTAACTACTAATCTATAACTCCTTACGACTCCTTTAGATATAATATTTACTTCGGCTCTAGTATTATATAACGCCTTAATCTCTAGTTTTCCAATCCGAGCTATTAAAGTAGGGCTCCTTATAGAGACGCGAGAACGGTTATTATCCTTATTAATACGAAGAACTATTTCCGAAGTTAGTTCCTACTCTTCCGAGCGTAGCGCTATAATTCCTACTCCTTATTTTATTCCGTCCGCTTTCTATCTTTCTCCTATTTTCCGCTTCCTTTTAGTAGCCTTTTCCTATTTCCTTCGTTTTATTTCCTCTATTTCGGGACGGATGTTGTTAGCTAATTATTCTAGTAGGGACTTATATAAGAGATCTCTAAATACCGGAATATAAATAATAGTATCCTAAAGACTAAGTTGGACTAATTACTAGAGGATATTCCCTACTATACGTATTCCGTCGGTAGCTTTATCTTTCTTCGTAACGTACTACTTAAGAGTCGGGTTCCTAGGCTTACGAGTTTTCTTTAGTAGTTCTAGTAGTAAGTTCCTAAGGGTTACGTCTAGTTCGTCGTCTTCTAAGTCTAAGTCTATATCCGAGTCTCCTTCGCTATTCTATTGTTCCGTAGTCTTAGTAATATAACTATATACTATATACTTAACTATCGGGGCCTTAGATCTACTAGACTTAGTAACCCTAGTAGGCTATTTTCCTTTTACCTTTTCTAATAGGGGTTTTCGTATAGATAAACGTAGTTGGGTAGTAGCCGTAAGAATAATAGAAGGTATAAATCCGCCTCCTCCTACCTTACTAATATTCGATACCTAAACCTACGTACTAAAGTCTTCCTACTCTAAGTCGCTCAATTCAACAATTCTAATAAATAACTTAACTATCCCAAATAACGAAATACTACTAGAGCCCTATTAAGACTAAGCTAATTAAGTACGGATCTAGTTACTATAGTTCTAGCCGTTAATAATTCCTCCGATTTTCCCGCCTAGAGCGGCTGAAGTTCCCTAGTACTACTATTTAGGTATTACGTTTATATTCTAATAGTAAATTCCTTAAGTAACTAGTTCCGTAACGTTAGGGTATATCCGTTCGTAATATTCTATACTTCTATAGCTCCTATAACCTCTCTTTTCCGATGTTCCGTTCTAGGTAGTCTATATAGGGGGCGGTAATAAAGAAGGGATTAAAGGGTAGTTAGTAGGTAGGGCGGTTAGGTTCGAGTTTCTTGGCTAGGCTAGGGGTGGAGACTAGGGGTTACTAGGGATACTAGTAGACTAAATATTAGCGGACTAACTACGTTAGTTAGCGGTATTCTAGATATACTAGGAGGACTAGTTGGTATTAGCTAGCCCCCTATAGTAATTTCCACGTAGGTTAGTATAAACGAAGGAACTTCCTAATAGTATAGTATTAGACTAAGTAGAAGAGCGAAAGTTATTATAGATCTAATCGTTAAGTATAGTAAACTATTTTATATCTTTCCTAGCTACTACTATAGTAGGATCCGTACTTTCGGTAATAGCGAAGAGTAGGACGTCCCTAGAAGTATTCGTTCTATAAAGACTCTTAAGAGCTTCAATAATATTAGCCCTAAGTTAAGGTTTAGTAGTTTTAGGTTTTTCTTTAGCTATAGCCTCGTTCCTTCGAAGGACTATTCGTTTAATAACCCTATTAAGGGTACTTCCTTTATAACTATCTAATATAAAGAGTAATATATTCTCGTTACTAATAATAATCCGTTTAGCTTTAAGGATAATCCGTTTAATATCGTTAAAGGTAGAGCGAATACGAGGGTCGATATTAAGCGTTAGGTTAACCTATTAACGAACCGATTCTAGTAATCTACTAAGGAAGATCCTACTCGTAGTAGACCTAGTTAGTTTATCGGTATTAATAATAAGTAGATAGTAGTTCTTGAATTCCTTAATAAAGCTACGAGTATCCAGTTTCTAAGAGGCGCTTTAAAAAGTAAGTTTATAGAGATAAGTAGTAGTTTCCTTTCGCTAACGGTTATTAGTAGCGATATATTCTTTACGAAGGGATTTACGAAGAGTTCTATAGCTACGTTCCTTATAGCTACCTAAAAGCTTAATATCGTATAGATAGCTAGACTTGATATTACGAGTAAGAGCCTAGATCTTATAGGTATCGTCGGTAATATCGTAGGTATCGAAGGTATCTTTAAGGCGAATAAGGAAGTCCGTAATATTCCGACTATCGAAGCGTTCCTTAGGAGAGAGCGTATAGTTCTTAAGATTAAAGGCTTAAGCCTTTCTTTCCTATCTTCTAGTAATAGTAAAATCCTTAAGGGTATTAATAAGGTTAATTATATTAGAATAAGTAGCTAGTCCTTTAATTATAGGGCTGAGATTAGCCGTAGACGGGTTACTAGAGGGAGGGCCGGAAGAATCCGAAGGTATTCTAGTAGGAGGGATCCTTTGGTCTAGGCGTAAGTATATAGGTATTTCGATTTTTCGTTAGTCTTAAGTTATTCTATTTATTTTATATTATATTCGTTCGCGTACGTTTCTTAGAAATAAGAGTATTAATACTAAGAGTTCCTAGATAATTTCGAAGATAAGTAGCTAAAAGGAGTCGGATCTATACGCCGATATACGGAGTTCGTAGCCTAGACGGCGAGAGTAGTACCGTTTCGTATATAGTATAGTTAGGCCTCTCTTTTCTAACTTATTAGATAAGGGTGTATAGGATATAGAGGGGTAATATATTAATAGTATAGGTAATCCTGGGTATTTTCGTACAAAGTATAATTTCTGCTAACGGGATATCCTAGACTTGGTCTAAGGAGTTAAAAGAACTAGGATATTACTAGTAATTATTCTAAATTCTAATTTTCCGTTAATATAGCTTAGACTTAGACCTTTATAAAGATTTTTCCCGTTTCTAAGTTTAGTAATAGTCGGTTAATCGAGTATTATTCGGTTATAAGGAGAGGAAAGGTCGGTTCGAAGGTACGAAGTAACGCTAGTTAATATTTGTATAAAAAAGTTCGAGGGTATTCTAAAAAAAGGGTAGTTGAAAGTCCGAAGTCGAGAGTCTAAAGTCGAGAGTCGTATATAGCCTAGTATTCGAAGGAAAGTTTAAAAGTCTAGTAGTCGAAGATTAATATACGAAGTTCCTTTTCGATAGTCTAATAGTCCTATAGTTAAGTTAATAGTAAAGAAAGAGAGTCCTAAAGTCCTAAAGTCTAATATTTAAAGTCTAATATAAAGCCTAATGTTCGAGAGTTCGATAATCTAGTCTAAAAAGAGAGAGAGAGTATTCTAAGTATAAGTTCGATTATAATACTATAATAGCTACTAGGAATCGTCTTAGCTATAGAGAGAAACCCTAGTACGACCTCCAAAATATAGGTGAGATAAGTATAGATAATATAGTATTAGATTACTATTAACTTCTACCGCTTAGCTACTATACAAAGGTAAGGTAATAGGATCTTTAAGTATTTCGTAAAGAGATAGGTAGGGCAGTTTATAAAGAGATAGATAAGGTAGTTAGGAGTAAAGAAGAGAGAGTCTAGAGTTAACGTAAGTAATAAGAATTAGATCGTATTATTATACTATCTTAGTTCCTATATACGTACCGTTGATCTAGTCCCTATATTATTAATTATTAGGGTTCTATAAATTATAGTATTACCGTAGTATATTATATTATTTCTTCGTATATTATCCGTATAGCTATATTATATTATTTCTTCGTATATTGTCCGTATCGCTATATTATATTATTTCTTCGTATATTGTCCGTATCGCTATATTATATTCCTTCGTATATTGTCCGTATCGCTATATTATATTATTTCTTCGTATATTATCCGTATCGCTATATTCCGTTCCTATTCTACTTCCTATTCTAGTCTTATACCTTTATCCCCCTTATAATACCCCTATCCCCTAGGCTTTTTTTTTTATTAAGCCCTTATATATATATATATATATATACTATATATATATATAGTAAGTATCTCCTACCTAGCGCTAAGGTAGCGGCCTCCGTTTTAAACTAACTATATTTAGCTCGTCGTACCGCTACTACTACTACTACTATATCTAGTATCCGTTCTCTCTTCGGTAGCGTTAAGGCCCCTAACGTCCCTAATAGTCTACTACCTAAGTCTAAGCTACTACTATCCGGCTCTTCGGAGTCGGGTCCCGCCGCTACCTAGAATACTTAGTTATCTACCTAGGACCCTTAGTCGCCCGCCTAAAACCCTTAGCCGCTCGTCCTAGACTCCTAGGATCCTACTACTACTACTAGTAGTACGCCGAACTCGGAGACCCCTAGTATACCCCTACTATCGCCCGCCGACGCTAGTCTCTTTACTACCGCTACTACTCTCCTCGTAAATATAACTCTCCCGCCCCGTCGCTAATAGTCTCCTATACTACTACTTCCCCTACTCGTACTTCTATCTCTAGTCGCTCCTCGCCGTCTTCCTCGCCCGTCCGTACCGTCGCCGCCCGCTAAGATACCGCCCGCTAGAATACCGCTACCCGCCGCTAGCGTAAGAACGCCGCCTACGCCGCCCTTACCTCTCCTACTACTATACCTAAGTAGCTAGTTAGAACCGTACGTCTACTAGTTTTTTATAGTAACTATATATTAACTCTTATTCCTAGGCCCGTAGGCCTATATATTATACTACGTACGCGTCTACTAGTCGGGACTACTACTACTAGAAGCCTCCGCCTATAAGTTATAACTAGTAAAGCTTACTCGGACTCTAGCTAACTACTTATAGAATAATAGTAAGCGCTACCGGCCCTCTCTCGCCTACGCGTACTATACCTAGTATTAGGCTTAGTATACTCTAATATACGTACCGCGGTCTATCTTATTTCTCCTACTAACCGATTAGGCCCTAGCTCGCTAGCTTAGCCTATACCGCGTAGACCCGGTCGGGTTAAGACTAGAGGTATATCCCGTATTCCGTTTATTAACGTACGCTAACCGTTTATAGCGAGTCCGCCCTATCTAGCCTAGTCGCTACCCTTAAGGCCTATAAGGCTCTCCGGTCCCTAGTAGACTAGGCCCTTATTCCGCCGTAAGTCGCCGAGCCCTCCTCTCTAATACTAATACTAACCTTATAAAATAGTACGGTCGCCGCTACTACTACTACTACCTACGAGGCGGCGGTAATAAATTTTATAATAGCTAGCCTAGTACCCGGCTCCTAGGTATAGGGACCCTAGCGGTCTAATCCTATATAAGAGAGGAGGGGAGGGGGGAGGGGGGGGGATTTCCTTTACGGTCTTTCTTTTTTTTTTTTTTATAGGCGCGGGGAGTAGCGTTTAGCTATTACCGCCCGCGCTAAAACCGGAGGGGACCGGATAAACCCTAAAATAAAAAAAAAAAAAAAATACTCTAAAATCTAACTCCCAATCTCAACTCTAAGTAAATATTAGAAATATAACTTACCGTAATAGCCTCGTCTACCCGCTCCTTCTTAGCCGCCCTCCGCTAAATTCTTATAGGGGGCTATCGTTTTCTTATACGGGTCCGTAAACTAGTTTAAACTCGTCTATAGCTATAGTATCCTCTATAGCTTCTAGCGGCTCCTACGTTATATCGTAGTAACCGTACTATTTTACTAGGGCCTTATACCCTTATCCCCGCCTAGCCTTCCTAGCGTATAGGATCTTCTCTACTTCGAACTCCTCGTACGACTCTAGTAGTATAGGGCCTAGTTAGGAGTCGTCGATAACCTACCCGGGTAGTAGGTCGTCTAGGTACCGCCGTAAAAGATCGGGGTAGAATATATTATATATACTACTAGGGATACCCTTAAGCTATACGGATATCGGGCTAATAACTTCGGCTACCGTATATTTAGCGTATCGCGCGTTTAGCTTCTTCTTTAGCCTCTTACTACCGTAGTTCCTTAGGTCTAGCTATACTTTATCGCCGACCTAGAACCTTTAGGTAGGGACTCGCCGCCTATTATAAGACTCCTCCTATTACTATTACGAAACCCCTATTAGCGATTAGTATAGCTCCGTAATCTTCTCTATCTTCCGAACGAACTCTTTAGCCCTCTATTTAGCGGGGATCGGGACGGATCCTACGGCTACCTCTTCTAACGGTATAGCCGTAGGGGCTTCAAAGCCGTATATCGTAAAAAATAGCGATATACCGATTCCCGTATAGTATCGGCCGTTTACTACTAACTAGGCTATAGGTAGCTACTAGGCCTAGTCGTTCTAGTTAAAGTTAATAAAGTACTATAGGTACGCCTATACTTCCTAGTTAAGGCGCTCCGGGCCTCCGTCCGTTTAGGGGTAGTATACGCTACTTAACCGCTACTCGACGCCTAGTAGGCGATAGAAGTATCTCTAGAAGGCGCCCGTCTAGTTCCTTCCGCGGTCCGACGTTATTACCCTAGGTAGCCTATAGTAGCGTACCTAGTATCTTAGGAACATTTCGGCGTAAGCCTCCGCGTTAGTAGTAGGTATCGCTTTAAAAACTACGGTCTTACTCAGCCTATCCTTTATTATATAGAGGTTTGTATTACCGTTAAACTCCGGGAGTTCTACTATAAAATCGATTAATAACTCCGAGAAAAATCTATCGGGGACCGGGAGCGACTATAGGAGACCGTATTTAGCGCTACGCCAAACCTTATTACGGCTATAGCCGTTATAGTTCCGTATAAACCTCCGTATATACGAGGCTATTAGTAGCTAGTAGAAGTCTCGGCCTATAACGGAGAGCGTATTCTCCCTACCTAGGTAACTAGTTACCGTAGAGTCGTAGTTCTTCTAAATTAGCTTAGTCCTTAAATTATCTAGACCTCTTATATCGTCGTCCGACTCTTTTCGCTCTACGTTCGTTATAAACGGGGTACTAGGTATCTATAGCTTACCTTAGTATTATAATAGGCCTTAGGTATCGATCTTATAGTCCGCGATTTAAATCTTAATATAGGCCCTAGTAGGGATAGCTCGCTCGCTGGACTATACCGCCTAGAATACCTATTAATAGTATATATCCTTAGTAACTACCCTATCCTAGAGCTCGTTAAGGGCGTCTTCCTAGAACGGGCCTCGACCTATACCGAAAACCCTATATCCCGTCGCTATAGGAGCGGCTAGCGTATACTTAGTTAGGCTAGCCTCTAGGATTAGCTATTAGACCCTCGAAGTATAATAGTAGTAATCTAGGTTATCCTAATCTTATCTAGATAGCGCGTCTAGAACTATTACTTCTAACCCCGGGCGATATACTATAGAGAACCTATATCTTATTAGGGTCTCCGCGAACCGTATCTATCGCTCGGATAGCCTTTGCTTTTTTATAAAGTATTCTAGGTTCCTATAATCCGTTATAATTATAAACGGACTATAGCTACGAAGCTCCGTATCCTAGTACTATAGGTACTAGACTACGGCTAGTAACTCTTTATTATAGATATTATAATTGATTTCGGCCTTATTTAGTTTTTCTAAATAGAAAGCGACTAGGTAGCGAACCCTACTAGTCTCCTAGCTTAGAACCCCGCCTAGCGCGAAGCTACTACTATCGGCCTCTAGAAATATCGAAAGCGCGGGATCCTATTATTGTAGTACTAGAGCGCTTATAAAATACTCCTTTAAATCGTCGAAAGACGCCTAGGCCGCTTTATCCTAGGAGAACGTAGTATTTATCCTAGTTAGCGACGTAAGCGGGGCGGCGCGCGTAGAGTAGCCCTTAATAAATATTCGGTAATAGTTTATAAATCCTAGGAACCTATATACCTCCCTCTAGTTACGCGGGACTATCTAATCTTAGATAGTTTAAACCTTCTCCGGGTTAGCCTAAAGGCCCCCCCCGTTAGCGTAAATAATAAAACCTAGATACTTAATACTCTTCCTTACGAACTCGCTCTTCGCGGGGTCTAAGTATAGGCTAGCGTCCTAAAGCGCCCGGAGAACGGTACGTACCTTCTCGAAATAGTCTTTACGGCTCCCTTAGGTATAGATTAGTATATTTTCTATATACGCCGAGGCGTATTCGTCGAGGAACTTTCGAAGTACTATATTAATATACCGTTGAAAACTAGACGGTACCCTAGCTAAACCGAACGGAGTTATAAGCTACTCGAATAGCCTATACCTAGTCTAGAATACTATCTTATACTCGTAACCCTAGGCTATCCTAAGCTTCTAAAATACGCTTACTACGTCTATCTTTAATAAGTAGGTATAGCCCGTAAGGTTCTAGAGGGTCTTCGAAATAAGTAGGAGCGGGTATCTATCTTCCTTAGTTACCGTATTAAGTACTCTATAGTTATAGTAGAACCTTAGGCCCCCTACGGGTTTCCGGATAAAAAGTACTAGCGCCCTACTATCTAAGCTCGATAGCTAAATAAACCCCTTAGCTAGTAGCTCGTTTAACGTTTTCCGTAGGACTAGGAGCTCCTCCTTAGATATACCGTAGAGCGGCCCCTATAGTAAGGACTCTATTATCCCGTTAGGCTTCGTACGTAGCTCGATTCTATAGTCTACCCCTAGCTAGTAGGGGGCGAGTTTTTCCGCCTCTAGGTTTAAAAATAGTAGGATTATATCGTAAACCTCTAGGGAGAGTTACGCGCGGAGCTCCGCCTCCGTATTAGGCCTTTTCTCCGTTATAGCCTTCTCGAAGTCCTCTATTACTATAGTAGCGACCGTTACTAAATAACCGTCTTCTACCTTCTTAATATAGAAGGTAGCTAGCGTAACTACGAAGTTATTAGTCTCTAGCTATACCTATTCTATTAGCGTTAGCACGGCGTCCTCGCTAGAGCTCTCCGATCGATAGGTATTACGGGAGACCCTAGTATATACTAAAAGGTAAGGTAGTAGATAGAACTAAGTCAACTAACGAGCTAGAGAGGGGGAGGAGCTCTCTCCTTATACTCTAATAAGGAGACCGTACTCTAACGTACGGTCTCCGGTTCTACTTCTTTCGTAGTCTATTCTTCCTTCCTTTTAGCTACTAGGGTACTAGCCCCTAATATTAGCCCTATTCTTCCCCTTCGGCGACCGGCGAAAAACGCCTAGCTCCTACTAGTTTATTATAAGGAGCCCTTAAGCCGCGGACTCCCCTCCTCTCTCTAGTACCTTTTAGGCGGTCCCGCTTATATAACTCGTACGTAACCCTTTATTTAGGTAGCCGGACCCTTATTTAGGTAATAGTAGCTACGCCCTAGGCCTAGGCCCTCGTAAGTTATTTTTGTAGTACGTACGCCTAGGTATACCCCGTACGTTCTCGTACTTACCCCGCTACTAGGTACTCGTTTCCCGTTAAAGACTAGACAACTTTACTAAAACTAGGCGTTCTATTACGGTATCTATAGCAACTTATCCTTCTACCTCCCTAGTCGATAGGAATAGAGTCTACCTACGCCAGAGGCGTCTCTAGTCCCCGTAACTTCTACGGAGGAGTCTCCGGTCCGCGTAACTAGCTATTTAAATATATCCCGAGTATTATAGTACGTCTTTCGGCTGGCCCTCGTCCTAGGACTAGGTAGCCCGGGTAATTTAGCTAGCTTCTATAGGTTTCCCTCGTATCGCTTATAAACCCTCTTAGATAATACTAATTCGATCCCCCTCGAAGTTACTATCGACTACCGTATAATTATACGCGTAATTATACCTTAATTAGTATCTCCTAAAGGGTATAAATACCCCTATCCCCTAGGCTTTTTTTTTTTTTATTAAGCCCTTATATATATATATATATATATACTATATATATATATAGTAAGTATCTCCTACCTAGCGCTAAGGTAGCGGCCTCTATTTTAAACTAACCGTATTTAGCTCGTTATACCGCTACTACTACTACTACTATATCTAGTATCCGTTCTCTCTTCGGTGTCGCTAAGGCCCCTAACGTTCCCGATAGCCTACTACCTAAGTCTAAGCTACTACCGTCCGGCTCTTCGGAGTCGGGTCCTGCCGCCGCCTAGAATACTTAGTCGCCTACCTAGGACCCTTAGTCGCCCGCCCTAAATCCGTAGCCGCTCGTCCTAGACCCCTAGGATCCCGCTACCGCTACTAGTAGTACGTTAAACTCGGAGACCCCTAGTATACCCCCGCCCTCGTCTACTAACGCTAGTCTCCTTACTACCGCTACTACCCTCCTCGCGAATACGACTCCTACTATATTACTAACGGTCTCCCCTACTACTACTTCCCCTACTTATACTTCTATCTCCGGTTACTCCTTACCGTCTTCCTCGCCCGTCCGTACCGTCGCCGCCCGCCGAGAGGCCGCCCGCTAGAATACTACCGCCTACTACTAGCGTAAGAACGCCGCCCGTACCGCCCTTACCTCTCCTACTACTATACCTAAGTAGCTGGTTGGAACCGTACGTCTATTAGTCTTTTATAGTAACCGTATATTAACTCTTACTCCTAGGCCCGTAGGCCTATATATTATACTACGTATACGTCTACTAGTCGGGACTACCGCTACTAGAAGCCTCTACCCGTAAGTTATAACCGGTAAAGCTTACTCGGACTCCGGCTAACTACTTATAGAATAATAGTAAGCGCTACTAGCCCTCTCTCGCCTACGCGTACTATATCTAGTATCGGGCCTAGTATACCCTAATATACGTACTACAGTCCGTCTTATTTTACCTACTAACCGATTAGGCCCTAGCTCGCCGGCTTAGCCTACGCCGCGTAGACCCGGTCGGGTTAAGACTAGAGGTATATCCTATATTCCGTTTATTAACGTACGCTAACCGTTTATAGCGAGTCCGCTCTATCTAGCCTAGTCGCCGCCCTTAAGGCCTATAAGGCTCTCCGGTTTCTAGTAGACTAGGCCCTCGTCCCGCCGTAAGTTACCCGAGCCCTCCTCTCTAATACCGATACTAATCTTATAAAATAGTACGGTCGCCGCTACTACTACTACTACCTATAAGGCGGCGGTAATAAACTTTATAATAGCCGGCCTAGTACCCGGCTCCTAGGTATAGGGGCCCTAGCGGTCTAATCCTATATAAGAGAGGAGGGGAGGGGGGTTTCTTTTACGGTCTTTCTTCTTTCTCTTTTTTTTTTTATAGGCGCGGGGAGTAGCGTTTAGCTATTACCGCCCGCGCTAAAACCGGAGGGGACCGGATAAACCCTAAAATAAATAAAAAAATACTCTAAAATTAAACTCCTAATCTTAACTCTAAGTAAAACTTAGAAATATAGCTTACCGTAATAGCCTCGTCCGCCCGCTCCTTCTTAGCCGCCCTCCGCTAAATTCCTATAGGGGGCTATCGTTTTCTTATATAGGTCCGTAAACTAGTTCGAACTCGTCTATAGCTACGGTATCCTCTACGGCTTCTAGTAGCTCCTACGTTATATCGTAGTAACCGCGCTATTTTACTAGGGCCTCGCGCCCTTATCCCCGCCTAGCCTTTCTAGTATATAGGATCTTCTCTACTTCGAACTCCTCGTACGACTCTAGTAGTACGGGGCCTAGTTAGGAGTCGTCGATAACCTACCCGGGTAGTAGGTCGTCTAGGTACTAACGTAAAAGGTCGGGGTAGAATATATTATATATCCCGCTAGGGATACCCTTAAGCTATACGGATATCGGGCTAATAACTTCGGCTACTATATATTTAGCGTATCGCGCGTCTAGCTTCTTCTTTAGCCTCTTACTACCGTAGTTCCTTAGGTCTAGCTATACTTTATCGCCGACCTAGAACCTTTAGGTAGGGACCTACTACCTATTATAGGACTCCTCCTATTACTATTACGAAACCCCTATTAGCGATTAGTATAGCTCCGTAATCTTCCCTATCTTCCGAACGAACTCTTTAGCTCTCTATTTAGCGGGGATTAGGGCGGAATCTACGGCTACCTCTTCTAACGGTATAGCCGTAGGGGCTTTAAAGCCGTATATCGCAAAAAATAGCGATATACCGATTCCCGTATAGTACCGGCCGTTTACCGCCAACTAGGCTACGGGTAACTACTAGGCCTAGTCGTTCTAGTTGAAGTTAATAAAGTACTATAGGTATACCTATACTTCCTAGTTAAGGCGCTCCGGGCCTCCGTCCGTTTAAGGGTAGTATACGCTACTTAACCGCTACTTAACGCCTAATAGGCGGTAGAAGTATCTCTAGAAGGCGCCCGTCTAGTTCCTTCCGCGGTCCGACGTTATTACCCTAGGTAGCCTATAGTAGCGTACCTAGTATCTTAGGAACATCTTGGCGCAAGCCTCCGCGTTAGTAGTAGGTATCGCTTCAAAAACTACGGTCTTACTTAGCCTATCCTTTATTATATAGAGGTTTGTATTACCGTTAGACTCCGGGAGTTCTACTATAAAATCGATTAATAACTCCGAGAAAAATCTATTAGGGACCGGGAGCGACTATAGGAGACTATATTTAGCGCTATACTAAACCTTATTACGGCTATAGCCGTTATAGTTCCGTATAAACCTCCGTATATACGAGGCTATTAGTAGCTAGTAGAAGTCTCGGCCTATAACGGAGAGCATATTTTCCCTACCTAGGTAACTAGTTACCGCGGAGTTATAGTTCTTCTAAATTAGCTTAGTCCTTAAATTATCTAAACCCCTTATATCGTCGTCCGACTCCTTTCGCTCTACGTCTATTATAAACGAGACGCCGGGTACCTATAGCTTACCTTAATATCGTAATAGGCCTTAGGTATCGATCTTATAGTCCGCGATTTAAATCTTAATACGGGCCCTAGTAGGAATAGCTCGCTCGCCGGACTATACCGCCTAGAATACCTATTAGTAGTATATATCCTTAGTAACTACCCTATCCTAGAGCTCGTTGAGGGCGTCTTCCTAGAATAGGCCTTAACCTATACCGAAAACTCTATATCCCGTTACTATAGGGGCGGCTAGCGTATACTTAGTTAAGCTAGCCTCTAGGATTAGCTATTAGACCCTCGAAGTATAATCGTAGTAATCTAGGTTATCCTAATCTCGTCTAGATAGCGCGTCTAGAACTATTACCTCTAACCCTAGGCGATATACTATAGAGAACCTATATCTTATTAGGGTCTCCGCGAACCGTATCTATCGCTCGGATAGCCTTTACTTTTTTATAAAGTATTCTAGGTTCCTATAATCTATTATAATTATAAACGGACTATAGCTACGAAGCTCCGTATCCTAGTACTATAGGTACTAGACTACGGCTAGTAATTCTTTATTATAGATATCGTAATTAATTTCGGCCTTATTTAGTTTTTCTAAATAGAAAGCGACTAGGTAGCGAACCCCGCCGGTCTCCTAGCTTAGAACCCTACCTAGCGCGAAGCCGCTACTATCGGCCTCTAGAAACGTCGAAAGCGCGGGATCCTATTATCGTAGTACTAGAGCGCTTATAAAATACTCCTTTAAATCGTTAAAAGACGCCTAGGCCGCTTCGTCCTAGGAGAACGTAGTATTTACCCTAGTTAGCGACGTAAGCGGGGCGGCGCGCGTAGAGTAGCTCTTAATAAATATTCGGTAGTAGTTCGTAAATCCTAGGAACCTATATACCTCCCTCTAGTTACGTAGGACTACCTATTCTCGGACGGTTTAAACCTTCTCTAGGTCGGCCTAAAGGCCCCCCCCGTCGGCGTAAATAATAAAACCTAGATACTTAATACTCTTCCTCGCGAACTCGCTCTTTATAGGGTCTAAGTATAGGCTAGCGTCCTAAAGCGCCCGGAGAACGGTACGTACCTTCTCGAAATAGTCTTTACGGCTCCCTTAGGTATAGATTAGTACGTCGTCTATATACGCCGAGGCGTATTCGTTAAGGAACTTCCGAAGTACTATATTAATATACTATTAAAAACTAGACGGTACCCCGGCTAAACCGAATAGAGTTATAAGCTACTCGAATAACCTATACCTAGTCTAGAACGCTATCTTATACTCGTAACCCTAGGCTATCCTAAGCTTCCAAAATACGCTTACTACGTCTACCTTTAATAAGTAGGTATAGCCCGCGAGGTTCTAGAGGGTCTCCGAGATAAGTAGGAGCGGGTATCTATCCTCCTTAGTTACCGTATTAAGTACTCTATAGTTATAGTAGAACCTTAGGCCCCCCGCGGGTTTCCGGACAAAAAGTACTAGTACCCTACCGTCTAAGCTCGATAGCCGAATAAACCCCTTAGCTAGTAGCTTATTTAACGTTTTCCGTAGGACTAGGAGCTCCTCCTTAGATATACTATAGAGCGGCCCCTATAGTAAGGACTCTATTATCCCGTCCGGCTTCGTACGTAGCTCGATTCTATAGTCTATCCCCGGCTAGTAGGGGGCGAGTTTTTCCGCCTCTAGGCTTAAAAATAGCGGGATTATATCGTAAACCTCTAAGAGAAGTTATACGCGGAGTTCCGCCTCCGTATTAGGCCTTTTCTCCGTTATAGCCTTCTCGAAGTCCTCTATTACTATAGCGGCGACCGTTACCGAATAACCGTCTTCTACCTTTTTAATATAGAAGGTTACTAGCGTAATTACGAAGTTATCGGTCTCTAGCTATACCTATTCTATTAGCGTTAGCGTAGCGTCCCTATCGGAGCTCTCCAATCGATAGACTACCGTATAAGGGTCGCCGTCTTCTACCGCTTTAGGGGCGGATTCCGCTACCTACCTTACTACCCGCCCGTAGTATAGCCGGCCTTCGTCGGGCGCTATCCGGATACGGTTATATACCTTCTAGGGGTTCCCTAAAATAACCGGAAAGGCTAGTTTAGGGACGTAGTATACGTAGACTACCTACTCGAAGCCGGCTATCTTAAGTTTTAGGGCGACTACCCCCTAAATACTAGACCCGGCTATATCGCCTATAGCGCCCTAGATCTATCTCGTCGTTTTTCCTACCTTAGGGAGTCCAAGCCGTTTAGCTAGGTCTCCGTCTATTATAGCGTAGTACTAATAGCCTTCGTCTATTAGGGTAGATACGTAGGAAATACTATTAATTACTACGTCTATAAGTATATTATTCCCGTCTATATTTACCTAGTAAGCGTCCTAGTCCTCTATTAGTACTCGACCTACTCCCTTCCTCTATCTTTAGAGGGGAGCTATCCTTTTCCCGGCGGGTTAGACTTGGTAACCTCTAGGACTAGGGTAGTCTCCGTTACGGCCGGGACTATTAAGGTATTTATCCCTACCCCCTTTAGGGAGAGTCGCTTAGCGGGGTGGTATACGTAGTCGCTTATACGGTACCCGCTCCCTCCGTACTAGAAGTAGAGACCCTTCTCCTTACGGCCGTCTAGCTCCGCCTTAGATACCTACTTCGCCCTTAGTATAGCGCTACTCCCCCCTTATATAGGGGGGTAGGGCGCGGCTGCCTTAGCTCGGCCTACGACCCGTACTAGGGTTATAATAGTATTACCGTCTATAGTACTACTATAAGAGGCTAAGCTTATAGCCGCCGCGGTATAGGGGTCGCTATCTAACTACTTCTACTTAGACCGCTAGGTCGAGAATCGCGCGGCGAACTAGCTAGTATATTCGTAGTTCTATATAATACGTCTAATCTCCGCGGTAAATTGGGTATACCCCGTCTCCCTCTATATAGTTACTAGAAGTATATTATCCTAGTTATAGAGGGTCTTCCGTAGCTACTATATCTTAACCTCGTCGCTCTACTAGGAGCTATTAGATACTAGTAGGAGTTCGTTAAAGATTAGCTAGTAATCCTACTATAGCTAGCTATCGTTATATTTTAGGCTTACTAGCTTTTCTAGGGCCGTCGTCTTTTCTATAGAGTCCGTAAAAATACGCTTAATCTCTAAGAGAAAGTCCTCGGGGTTCTATTTACCGTTAGGGCCGCTAGCTACCTAAAATCCCCTTATACGAGCCCTTTTCTCGTAGGTTAGGTAGTCGTTAATAGTATCCTAGTAAAAAGGGGCGGGAAGTACCGGCTTCTATACGGCCCTCGTCCTATAGGAACTCTAGATTCGGAGAAAAAAATCTCTAAAAGTAGCCGTAGACCTATCCTATTATAGCGGTCGCTATTCTCGAGGTCTATAGGCTAGGTTGTCCGTCGTAGAGTCCGATCCGCCTAGGCTGTAGTCCTAGATAGCCGAGACTAGGCTCTAGATAGATACGTCGTTACCCTTTAGCTCTACGTAGGCCTTATCCGCCTTAAGTAGACCGGCCTACGCCCTCTATAGCTAGGCCTCCTACTCCTCTAAGCGGGTAGCCTAAGCCTACTACTACGCTATTAACTACTAGATAATAGTACTATAGTTATACGGCGTAATATCGCTACCGTTACCCTCTATAGGGTCTATCGTAGTCTCCGTAGCTTCTAGAGCGCGTCGAGAGAAAAAAAAGATAAAAAGAGTTAACTTAATATTACGGGAGACCCTAGTATATACTAAAAGGTAAGGTAGTAGATAGAACTAAGTTAACTAACGAGCTAGAGAGGGGGAGGAGCTCTCTCCTTATACTCTAATAAGGAGACCGTACTCTAACGTACGGTCTCCGGTTCTACTCCTTTTATAGTCTATTCTTCCTTCCTTTTAGCTACTAGG
>SNSD01000048.1:0-22106 GCA_004522665.1 Venturia nashicola
ATTCGCGAGGTTCATGAGTGATGCCGTCGTGTGCAGAGTCTGCTGTTGTGCGGCGTTGGGATGTAACACTCCAAAGCCTTTCTTGCGTTTGCCGTCCTTGGCTGTGGGTGGCGTGTTCGGTACCAATTCCAGAGGAGCATTTGGACTGTTTGAGCTTGGTGAGCCTGAAAGCCCCAGGCCGAAGTCTCCAACAGCACCAAAGCGACGACGGACAAGGTCAAGATGCAGGTTGGAGCCAAGCGCTTCGATCGTGCGGTCTGAGGGTGCCACCGTTTGCGTGCCACGCACTTTTAACACATACAAAGCCTTGTCCAGGCGGAGTCGCGCGCACGCAATGTCAAAGATCTCAGCAATGTATGTGTCTGATGTCGTAGGGACAGGGAGCAGAGTTGTTTGGAAGGATTGAGGATCCGTGAAGTGGATTTCGATGGTCTTCGCTGCGCCTGTTCGAGGAGTCGAAGTGGCTACTGGAGCTTGTGGTACGTCCAATAGGGCAGATGAATCTTTGCGCATTGCTGCGAGAGCGAAAGACGGGCCAGTGATGGGGTTCCGATTAGGCACAAGGCTGGGCGGCGCAGGTGGTGCTGTGTGCTCGGGCACAGTCGATTGCACGGTTGTGAGCGCCGCACCAGTTGCCGATGGATTGCTGGCACGACTTACTGTAGGAGCAAGCTCAGTATCGTCTTCATCATCCTCATCAGCGCCTTCAGCACGGACAAGACCAAACTCGTCCCATGGCTTATCGCGCGCCCGTCTTTGCGGTGGCCTGTTGTTGTTGCTCGTAAAGTCTGTCACGAGCTTGGCTCCATCAAGTGCAGGGAAATCCATTTCGACTTCGCCGTCATCAACCATTCGTAGCTCCCACTTCTTCACCCGCTTATCGCTAGGCTTCAATGTCGGTTTCACTTCTTCCTCATCGTAGCGGAAAAGCGCCAAACCGATTAGATCATTCACAGAAGGCACCCCAGTATCGGCAGCCTTGGAGCGACGGATAGGCACCTCGAGCGGCTTCGACGCTTTGTCGGAAAAGGGATAGTAAATCTTGATCCACAATGGACTTGCTTCGTTCTTGCCTGATAGCTCGGCGTATCTTTGGAACGCTTTGTCGCCGTCAGAAACCCCACTGTCTCCCTTGAGAGCCTTCGTGAGCAAACTTGCCACAGGCATCATGCTCATGGGTCGACCTGAAGGCAACTTTGGCAGCTTAGGGAGTTGTTCCTTTAACAACTTCTTCGGTGAAGTTGATGTGGGTGTGATGGCTGGAGGTATGCTGATGTCCTTGTGTGGCGGCGATGATGTGGTTCCCGCAGCTACGCCGAGCAACGCAGAGGGCGGAGCAGCCACATCATCGTCCTCGAAGTCATCTCCCAGATCACTGGCCTCTGCAACTTCGACATCGTCCTCATCCTCTTCGTCTTCGAGGTCGGAGTCCTCAGCATCTTCTTCCGCAATCTTGTCCGCAAGCATGACATTCTTCTGCGGCCGTGATGGTAGCTTCCGCTTGAAGGGCACGTCATTGTCACTCGACATTTCTGAGGAAGTAGTTGTATCTCGTCTGGGTCGGCCAATCGGCCGCCTGACTAAACCACTTCCCACCGCATTTCCTGTCTTAGGAGGAACACTGGGACCCACCAAGCTTGTATCCGGCTCTTGTCCATCCTCTCTGGTGCCGACTTGGGTTGGAGGACTGGGATTCGATGCACGCGCTCCTCTGATTGGCATCTTTGCGAACTTGACGCTTTGTGCAGCAGTATCTTCCTCGTCGCTGTCGTCGCTGAGGTCACTTGAATCATCCTCTTCCATCTTCTCTCGTTGTTTCCGCCTCCGCCTTTCTTTCTCACTGAGAATATTTGTGCTTATTGTGTCCTCTGATCCTCTATGCCCAGTAATCATCCCGCCTTGTTCTTCTACTTGGTCCGTCAGCGGCACACCGCCGCCATGGCCTCGCGAGGGTCGAGTGAAGTACTCCGCGGCACCTGTAGTGGGTATGGGAGGACTGTAACATCGCTTGATAGCAGCTGTATCGGGTGTCCATCCAGCAGCACGAAATGCCGGCTCGTTCAAGACTCCGGTGTTGAGACTAATGAGGCGCTCTCCCACGCCATCGTGATTGTTGTTGAGGTAGCCCAGTCGTAGGTTGTACAGCGTAAAGTCCTCGTTCATAAGCAGAGACATGTTGTCAGGTCTTGTTGTATTGTAAAAGTTCTCGATTTCATGCGCCTGCCAGGCTCGCCGGCAGTGTATATTCACATTCCCATGGTATGAGGCGTTTCTATTGAGAGTTGCAAACAATCAGAAGCGAAAGCTGGAGAATGTGGGGGCGGAGTGGAGAGCTGTTGCTGCTTCGGAGAAGCAAAGCGGCGGGTCATCATTTGGGCACGAGTCATGCTATCAATCTATCTTCGCGACGTCACTTTGCGCTCCAACCAGAGGGCACGACAGACCGAATCAAGACAACACACGCCATGGCTCTCGTCAACTACTCAGACAGCGAAGGCTCGGACACTGAGGCTCCTGTCGCCGCGCCTGCGCCCAAAGTAGCGGCACCAGCCAAATCGAAGCTCATCAGCCGCACTGAGAGCAAGAAGATCAAAGTCGAACTACCTCAAATACGACCAGAACCTGGACAAGGAGATGCGCAAGAGCCAGCAACGAAGCGCGCGAGGACTGCAGGTGCTTTCAGTGGATTCAACAGTCTTTTACCTGCACCGAAGAGGACTGGACAGAACGCGCCCAAGCCTGGCGTCAGCTTGAAGACAAGCTCAGAGGCTGCTTTCAGTCGCACACCTGCTCCAACACTGCCAACTGGAGACGACAACGATGGTGTGAACGGCACAGAGAAGGAGGCGCTACCCGTGGCGGTTGAGAAGAAGGAAGAGGAGCCGAAGATAGTGGGCAAGCCGACAAGATTTATGCCGCTGAGCGTTGCAAATGCAAAAAAGAAGAAGAAACCCGTACATGGTCCGAAAGTGGCAGCTGTGGAAACAAGTGCGCTCCTACCAAAATCTGGCGGAGCTGCACCGCAACCACAAGCACAGGATGTGGAAGCGCCACCAAAGGCCAAACCCAAAGTCTCCCTCTTTTCTTTTGGAGGCGAAGACACCAGCACACCAAAAGAGACACCCAGCTCAAATTACCAACCCGAGTTTGCCGATCCTGAAACGAAGTCCGCCGAAGAGACGGTCGCCGTTCAGCAGACATCAGCACCCACAAGTACCAACACACTTTCTGACATTGCTTCAGACCTGGACCTCACACCTGCGCAGCGACGGCAGCTGTTTGGCAGAGGTGGCGTGAATGCGGGCAATATTGCGCATTTCAACATGGATGCAGAGTACCGATCGAATCAAGAAATGGCTGCTTCAGGAGAGACGTTCGAGCATAGGCAAGTCAAGACGATTGCTCCAGGAAAGCATAGTTTGCAACAGCTTGTCAACAATGTTAAGAGCCAAACGGATGCTTTGGAGGACAAATGGGCCGAAGGCAGGAGGAATCGTGGTGAAGGCGGAAGCAAGTATGGATTCTGATATGGGAGCTCCAATGCGGATATTCATTGTAATGCATGGCAACAACGGCGCAGTAAGTCCAGTTCGTTCATCGCAAGAATTATGAAGAAGCTCCTGATTCTGCATCCAAACTCGAATCTAGAATCATGGATCAAGACTCAAAGTGCCTGCTCAAGAATGAAGTCTGGAAGCGCGGCGTTTGCAACAAACAGAGCTCATGTCGTTTCACGCTTCTTGCTCGTTACCTTGACTTTCACTCACTCTTTTGATCTCGAAAGCTCCCCCTTGCGCACCAGCCATAACAAATTGCACATCGTGCTGCCTCTCGCAATGAGCACCACCAATGCTATGTACGTGTCAGTGTGCGCAACGTGCCACAATCCTGGTAGCGCAGCGTGCAAAGGCTGCCTCTTGGTCACCGTAAGTCAAGCCTCTCACTTCATCACACCTCCGAGAACTGACCTGCGTACAGTACTGTAGCAAAGGCTGCCAGATTGCGCATTGGAGGACCCACAAGCGTGACTGCAGTCTCCTTTGAAGGAGCGCTCTTGGAAACCGCAATGGATGCAGGAGTGCCGTGAGCCCATCTTTGAGCACGATCAGGCCCCACAGCGCTTCGGAAAGATGAAATACCTTTGGGGCAATATGTCAAGTATCGATGTCCTGCAGCTCGGCAATAATGAAGGGCTGAATCATCGAAATGACATGAACATCTTGTTCCCAGGTATGAGATATACGTGATTGTGTGATCAAGTGTCAACTGACATAAGGTATAGCTTCTGGAGATTTTCGTAACGTTGTCAAAACGGTTGCCTCTTTGCCTCAATCTTACGCCAAACCCCTTTTCATAGTCATCAACGACATGGACACCGATGTTGTGACACGCAACGTAATCATGCTGCTGCTCGTCCTTACCATCTCTGATGAACAAGAAGCAGCTGAGACTGTCATACACGTCTGGTATTCCGCTCTCATTCGACATGCCGACATGAAACATGTCGAGGTCTTGCGCCCGCTCATTCAAAACGTCTGTGACAAGATCGCTGATCGCAAATCTCGCTCGCTACAAACCAAGACCTTTAGCTTTGCATCATGCTCAGTCCGGGTTACCCTCACGAAAGAAACTTGGACGATCCTACTCGCATCGCTCTACGTTCCACCCGACCTCTCCATGAAGTTAGCGGACAACATCCGCCTGAAAATCACTAATCCGCCACAACGCAAGGACTATCATCATCGCGAATATATATTTCAGCCGCCCGAACATCGTATTTGCAAAGAGAGGTTTCACGAAGACGGCATTCTGGTGCCATTCGGCTTTTCAAGGGCGGAGTTCACGATCCCAAATCCGTATGTTACATGAGCAGAATTCAGAGCTCCAGTCCAATCTGCTAATTCAGACGAAGTACATTCTACCAAGACATGGAATGGCCGATGATGGACGGCGCCGAACCGCTCAGCGGTTGGGACTTTGGTGAAGTTATGTCGACCAAGGCTGGCACCGCCGTCAACGATCTTTACGGCAAATTATTCGTGCACGTACGTTCCACGCTCCTGTCTTTCAAGCACCGCCTGTCGAGCGCCGGGGTGAGATTCGAATTATACAACTTGAACGCACTGGAACTTCCACAAACCCTTGCTCCAACCACTTTTGCCCGGATTGAGGTAAGACATTTGCCATCGTGATAAGACCCCATTGACTGATGACCTCCAGACTTCGAACATTTGCGACGTTGGTTATGTTGGTCCAGCGCAGACAGTGCAGCTTTTCGGGCCACTCTTGCAAAAGCCGTCGGAGAATCCCCATGCTACACTCGTGACACCCTTCATGAATGCAATCGGCAAAATGGGAAACATAGACCCCGATGCCTCCAACGCGGAGTTGGCTGGTGTAATGCGCTACAAGACCATGCAAGACATGCTTAGCGTGGACCCAAAGTACAATTACTGGATAACAATGGCTGTAATGCCGCTCGGAATCAACTTGGAAAGAATTTTCGCGGAGTAAGTTTGTGCGAATTGTTTTGCTGTGCTCACCTCGCTAACATCGTTAGGTATGCTAAAGTGTACGGCCTACACGATTTGATCCGAACTGCGGGCATGAAGATGAAAGATCGCCACACCGTTGTCGAAAAATGGCCCACGAGATTAAAACTCGAACCTGGCCAACCTGGCGCGGAGGCTGAAATCATTACAGCTTTGGCATCCCCTCACTCTCACATGGAACGCTACGTCGAGTGGGCGCGCACAAAGTAGAATGCGACCTTTCTGCATCGCGGACTGCGGCCACGGCATGCGCAACGATGCGAACTTCGATGCTCAAAGAACACAATTTTGTTTTGGAACGCCCATGGTGATGGACCGATGGTATGAAGCTTTGATTTGATCACCTTATCAGCGTAAGCTAGGAACTCCCTTCCACTTTCTGGGACCCGAGCTTAGTTGATTTCTCTCGTCACTCGCATGGTAGAGTATACCTCATTATCAGACATGCAAACGTTGCACTTTTTCGAATGCCTTCGACGTCGGGTTGTTCCGTTATTTGAACTCACCGGTCCAAGAGTCGAGCGCAACCCGTTTCCTCTGCGAGTACGTCACCGTGCCTGAGTGAGGTTTGAGACTCCCTTCTGAATTGAGCAAAATTGCATCGCGACCCCACTAGCGCCTGGCGCCTCAAGTGAAAGTGAATCTCGGCAAACCCCTCTGTGTCTGTTTGAGCGCACCGTAACCAAAGCTTTACGCGAAGGGTCGCAATCACTACACAACACCACCACTTGTACCAGAATCTCATTGAACGACATCATTCTCGTAATCGCAAGAATGACGCAAGACTCCTACGTGCACCACTCCCTTTGCGCTAATTGCCAACAGCCCGGTACTGCGACCTGCGCTGGTTGCCGCCTCGTCACTGTATGTATCCCAGGTCTATTTCGCGCTGCTGAGCTGACTTGAGCATCATAAGTACTGCGACAAGCAGTGCCAGAGCGTTCATTGGAGCACTCACAAGACCGATTGCAGATCGCCCCTCCGTGCGAAAACATGGCAGCCTAGATGGGTAGTTGAGCAACGTGAGCCCAGATGGGCAGTCACAAAGGATGTCCCGAGCTCGCAAGCACAATACTTATGGGGTAATATGGTAGCATTGGACATTCTGCAGCTCAAAAACAACGAGGGAGAGACATATGCCGAGGACTTGAAACTGCTCTTCGCTGGTATTTACTGCTCTTGACACTTGATGAAGCTTGGCTGATTGTCTTGATAGCATCTGGAGACCCCCGTAACGTACTGAAAACACTTGCAGACATGCCTCCGTCATACGAAGGTAGATTATCGGTTACGATGAACGATTACGACCAACACGTTGTTGCGCGCAACGCCATCATCTTACTGCTCATGGTCACCGTCGACAACATCGAAGTGGTATCAGAGTGTATACTTCACATATGGTACTCCGCATTCATTCGCCAGGTTGACCTCGACCTGATCAACAGACATGTTCTTCCACCGATTCAGGAGATCTGTGCAATGTTAGAGGGCAAATCTGCAGTATCACTGCACTCGGTGAAGTGGCGGATCGGACGTTGCACTCTGCGCTTTACGCTGGCAAAGGCAGCGTGGCACATGTTGCTGGCATGCCTCACGGTACGCCCCGAGCTCACGTTCGAAGATGCTCAGCAAATGCGACTCGCGGTAGTAAATCGTCCAGAACACCAAGACAGCCACGATCACACTGTCATCAAAATGCCGCCTGAATACCGACCTTGCAAAAAGAAGTTTAGGGAGGACGGGATCGTCTTGCCCTTTGGGCATTCGCGAGAGACATTTGTGATCCCGAACCCGTAAGGCATGGATGATCGCCTACCATGTTCTAGGCTGACTGTTGCGTGTAGAACTCTTTTCCGAGCGAGCACATGGCCTATAGGCCGTGGCGAAGATCCAATCACAAGCTGGGATCCCGCACAGGTTATGAGCACGCATTGCGGAAATGCGACTAACGACTTGACAGGCAAACTACATTGCCACATACGCTCCCACATTTGGTCTGCGCACCATCTGTCACGGAAAGGAGCCGATCTCGAGCTTTTCAACTTGGATGCCGCCAAACTCTCCACTGTGCTCCCCCAATCCGTTTTTGCGCGCATTGAGGTAGGACTCCTTGTCGTACACTGGATAAAAAAGTCCACTGCTAATAGCGCTCAAGACTTCCAACCTCGGCGATCTCTATTTTTTAGGACCGGCAGCGACAGTGGGTTGTCTAAGTCCTTTCTTGCAGGCTCGAAACGTCAATCCATTTGCCACCCTCATCACGTTTTTCTTGGGCGCAGTAATGGACGCTAGACATCTGCGTACACCGGACCCAGTCCTCGAATCACAGAATCTACAAGATGGTTATTCGAGGCTGCGGCAGTACCAGGTCATGGCTGATATGTTCAAAAAGCGTGAGGCTTACCGTCCAATCGTCGCATCAGCTCTCGGCTACGCCCTCGACCACGAGTCGAGCTTCGCAGTGTAAGTCAGCCATGTTGAGCCAGAATAGATTGGGTCTTGTTGCTGACCAGATTTTTAGTTACTATCAATCCATGGATTTTCAGCAGACTGCCTCCCAAAATGGACTCAATATCAAGACCCAGAACACTATAACTGAGAAGTGGCCGTTCAAGCTGAAATTGAAGAAAGGCGATCCAGGTTTTGACGAAGAGTTCAATGCATTGTTTGCCTCGGGACATTGGGGCCCAGAAACTTACGTGGAATGGGCGAAGGCCGACTGAGGAGCTTGACGTGTAAAGGGTCTCCCTTTATCGCGCTTAGGAGAACCCAGAGCAATGAACACAGTAAGATGACTGGAATTGGCAGTCGCGATCGGTATGTTGCCCGGGAAAGCCTCCGGACAAACAGACTGAAAGACAATGGTGGCTTCATCGACATTTCTCTTGTGTAGGGATGAATTGGAACTAGATTAGCACGATCGACTTGATCTAAAAGGTGTGCAATACGGCATTGACTGTAATCTTTCCCATGCCTAACAATGTCAATACACCTCCACAGCAGCTCCGCCGACGGTCTCCTCCAGGCCCGGCTTGACATCTTCATCATCCTGATACTCCACCCAAGTCCCCATCTTCCTCCGTACATACTCTCCATAGACAACCGAGTCGTTACCCTCCACATTCTGCACCACACAAGCCTCTCCGGGCTCAAAGAAGAAAGGCACGCTAAAGCGGCCCACTCCATCAACACCACTTGAGCCTCCACTGTTCGTCCTAACGCGATGCATCGTGGCAACGAACTTGCCACCGCTTACCTGCGCAAGCAGATCGCCGATGTTGACCACGATCGTCTCGGGAACATAAGGCGCTGGGATCCACTCGCCTTCTGCGTTAAGGACTTCTAGGCCGCCTGTGGGATCTTGGTGCAGCAATGTGAGAATACCGGAGTCTGTATGAGGCGTGCAGCACAGCTTTGCTTCCTGGGTTGTAGTTGTGGTTGCTGCAGAGGGCTGAGGCGGGTAATGCAACAGACGGAGAGTGGACAGGGAATCATTGAGGTAGTGCGCAAAATGATCGGCTGGTTTGTTAAGCGATACAGCGAGGAGAGAAAGGAGAGTGGATGACAAGAGCTGAAGCTCGGCGTACAAGTTCTCGAGACGAGAACGCTGCTCTGTGAAGGAAGGATCGGAAGGCCAGACGTTGGGTTCAGCCAGATCGAACTTGCGTCTGCGGTCAGAAGAGTGTTGGGGCAGAGGTTCCTTCGGGCCAATCTCGACGCCCTCTTTCAAGTTGTCTTGCTGGCCTGGCTGAGGTGGGAAGTAGCCACGATATGTGTTCTTGTTGGCCTTCTCGAACGTTTTCTTGGCCAGGCTCATCTTCTCAGAGGCAGGCAAAGAAAAGAATTCGGACGCCAGCCTGAAGACATCTTCGTGGTTGAACGACAGTGGCGCATTGGCAAGGTAAGCGAAGCCTGTCGTGGCGAAAGCATCATGCAGGGCTTTGCTGAGTGCGAGAAGATCAGAAGGAGAAGGAGATGGAGAGGAAAGGGCCTTGAGATCGATAATGGGAAGTGAGGAAAATGAAGTCGTCATTTTGAAGTATAGATTTGGTGACGAAGATGCTGTCAATTGTGATGGGGATCAAGTACAGAAGAAACAGAGTGGCTGCTGCCCATCTTATAGACACTCCCATGACGAGAGCGTTCTATTATTGTCCACGATCGTAGATATTGCAGAGGGCACCGGAATTCTGCTCTGCTTGCAGCTAAATATCATGTGCGTGTCGTGGGTCATCGGTATCCAAGCAGCCAACAAGAACTCGCAGGAGCGTGTTTGTGAGGTAATCGACGAGTAGCGGCGGGAGTAAAGACGACGATCCAAGGTGACGCAAACGTTTTCGGCAACTGCTCGCGTGCTCTCCTGCTCGTTACGATGATTCGTTCCCTATTGCTCGGAAGCTCGGAAACCACTAGGAGGGCGCTCCGGTCTGAGTGCAGGGTCGCGTGGGTTGTCGGAGAGGACCGCTTGATGCCAAGTCTTACGGATGATTGTCGAGTACGCGCCTCTGTCATTGTCGTCGAATTACTACTTGCCATTCTTGAACGGTGTAGAACTTGCCATTTGCCATTTCCTGACAACCACTTGCATCGCCACAGTCTGTCTGGTTCCGGATTTCGGCAGCACAGCCAAGACCGTTGAAGCAATGGAAGTTGACTAGAACTTTATTGGCGGTTCGTTGACAGGGGTTCCTTCTTTCGAATTACGAAGGAACCATGTCATTGGCAGCTTCAGTCTACAACTCTTACACAGGTCGTACTCAGCCTTGTCGACAGGCTCAGTTCTCTGCAAGATGGTCAAGCCCGGGTATCACGTGCCGGAGGCGCAGGGAATCCGCTCAGCCACTGTCGGTTCCTTCCCGACGTTAGCGTGACAACCCAGGATTGTTGTACAACACACCATTGAATATAAGTAGGACTGCGAGGCTGAAGGACCTCACTTTGTAACAAATTTCAAGCGCTTTCCTATGCGGTCAAGCTCACCCATCTTCTCAGCTGCTCATCTACGAGAGTTTACACGCTTCTGCTCAATTTATTTGCTCGTTTGACACAACAACAGCTACTCCTACCCGGGAACACCATAACCATGTCAGCCGGCACAGTCTTTGGCAAAGTTGTCCTAGACAAGCCATCTAAATGCCATTGCGGTCCTGATGATCCAGTAACGGGCCACGTTGCGCTCACGTATTACCCTCGCGGAGCCAGATCAAGTGCCGGCTCCAATGATCTCCAGAGCCTGTTCGGTCCTCTGAAGATATTTGTGGACTTCACCGGACGAGCAAAGACGAAGATTCATAAGAGTAACGGCAACTCTTCGTCCACGTATCGGGGCCGAGCGCCTCTCTTTGCGCAACATCACAAGATCTACGATGGTACCTACAATTCCAAAGCAGGAGAATGTGTGCGATTTCCGTTCTCGTTCAACTTTCCAGAACGCACCCAGCACATGCCTGGTCAAGGAGACTTTCGACAGGATGCACGATTCCATGAGGAGGCTGGAGGCCCGCTTCCACCTACCTTTTCGACCAAAAACATGGGGTTCTCTAGAAGCTTTGTGGCGTTTGTTGAGTATCGAATTGGTGCTTCTTTTCGCATGCCGGGCATAGACATCGAAGTTCGTGGTGTAGACTTTGAGGAGAGCCGCCCCGATGTGCTTTACGAGCAGCCATCTCCGCCTATCTCGCAAATTTCCAGAAGCAAAACACAACAATACGGCCACACTGTCACACTACAAAACGAGCACCTATTACCTGAAGATCAGCGGCCGAGCGGATTTCGGGAGAAGGCCAAGTTCAAATTTTCGTCGCAACAATACCCTACCTATGTGTTCGACATCATCTCTACCGTCCCCTCAGAGATCCATATTGGCCAGCCGCTGGCTATCGAGCTTTCGGTCCATCCTAACATCAATCGCTGCACTGCACCATTACCTCCAGAGATCAAGCTCTCTTCGTTACACGCCTGTCTAACATCGCGGATCGAGATTCGTGCAGAATACGGCTTCTTGTCATCCCAGGAAGCACACAAAAACAACCATCTACCTTGGTTCGTAACAGAAATTGTGGACAAAGATGTGCCTTTCTGTAAAGCAAATGACCACACGAAGATCATTCGCAGTCGAGATCCCCTTCTAGGTGTCCAAAGTTCTTTCTCAACTTACAACATCTGCCAACGGTACACACTTGAGGTCGAGTTCACGATCGCCGCTGCTGAGAAATATACAAAGTTGAAACGCGTCGTGCCTATCACCGTACTTGGCCCAGTGGATGATGGGTCGACACAGGGCGCTTACGCGCCAGCTTATGGAGGCTATGCTGAAGCATCCTCTTCGGCAATTGCTACATCTTCGCGACGTTCTGCTGAGCTTTCTGCACCGCCAGCGCCATCAAACCCTGAGACAGCCTTGCCGGAGTACGAACGACCTCCAGAGTATGACCGGGTGCTTGAGACCACGACTGAGAATGATACGCCACAGAGCAATGGTATGGACAAAGGGAAGGGCGCATTGGTGTGATATACTGTCGTCAACTCTGGGTGATAGACTTGCTTCGCGTTTTATTGTTTCTAAAAGATTAACGATGGCTGGCAACAGTGATACCCTCTTGCTTTTTACATTCCAATGATACAAGGACAATTTTTCCAATATTAGGCCGAGCTTATATATTACGAGAAATTTGAGAGATTCGTCAGACAAACCCGTGACAGAATCAGCATCTTTATCCAGCCCTGGTTCTGGCTGCGAACATCGCACGGCCAGCGTCACCTCTTCTCCATCACCTTCTGGCCGATTCGTCTCAAATCAACATTCTGCAGAGTCTGATCCGCCTCTCCAGACACCGCAATATGAACTAAAGCCGCAGCCAGCACTGCGACAGGAATCTGGTACCCATTCGGAATTACCCAGCCCATCCAGCTCCCAGGCATAATCACCATCAGAGGTCTTGCGATGAAACACTTCCAGTTCGTCTGGTTCTGCGCCGCAAAGTCGACAAAGTCTTGTTCCACTTGGCCGCGCTTCTTCAGAGCTGACATGCCTGGAGGGAGGCGAGTGCTTTGGTCTCGCACCACGGCGCCACCGCTCAGAAGCACGAAGCGAAAGGGCTTACCACTCGGAGTCTTGGGCGCTAGAGATGTGGCGAAAGCACGTTGAGCGGCGAGAGGGTATTGGACGTGGATCTCGAGGCCGCTTGTGGGTGCACCAAGAGCCCTGGTGCGAAGTGTTAGAATGAGTTTCTCGGCCTGATGGAGAGTTGTTGGGGTTGTTGGGCCTACCAAATACATGCTTCGGCTCCTTCTAGCTGTGCTAGCTCTTCAGTCGTGTATTGCAAGTAGTCTTTCTTGATGATTGTCTGCAATTTAGGGTGTTGGATTCCAGTTTCGCGCCGGCTTAGCACGACGACTTCTTTGATTGATGAATCTGACAGGGCGTTCTGCAGTGCTTCGCCTCCGATTCGACCAGTTGCTCCTGTGATGATAATCTTCATGATGGCCCGAGATGGAAGTCTAGCAACGTATAGCTAGTCCTTCCGGATGAAGATCAGTGTGCACGGTTGAGATGTTATGGTCAAAGATGAGTTGCGAAGTTGCGATGAAGATCACACAGCATGTGAAGCGTCTTCTCACTACATTTATAGAATACTCAACTAAGCCACGATACATTCCTACCATGATTATGCTGTCTATGTACTCGCAGATGACTTCGTTCTGGGACAAGGGCGGTCACAGTCGGGCAAATCCCCACCGCCTCGCATTCGCGTTCAGAGTCGGCGCTCGAAACTCCATTCCGCGTCATGCACGAACATCATTGGAAACACCAGCCATCGACGATCTATATTCTCAAGAGAAATTCCCATCATATGCTTCAGCCGTAGTATCTCGACAGATCTAGCCCTTAAGCCCATGTATTCGGGCAAGAATAATGTTCGAAGCAAACAAATATTAGGTACATTAAACTACTGTAGCTGGTAGTACTCAAAAGTCAAAGCAGATCGTTTCAAACAAGATCAAACCAAGCAGGAAACAATCAGAAATGCAAACGATGGCCGGACCAGCCGTGCCATCAGCCGTAATGGGTATCTTCAAAGGAATCAAACAACTCCCGCTCCGCAAAAGCAATCTTGAGGAGAAGAATGTGTGCCTGTAGAGTACAGTGACTCTCACCAGCACAAAGTACAGAAAGAAAAATGAAACATGCAGCAATCAGCAATCAGGGAAAGAGAAGACAGAAAAGGATCGACAGCCCGGAGATACTTAGAGCTCGATGCTTGAAGCGTTCGCATGTGCGACAATCTCGTCAACGTGGACCTTCATCTCATCATTGGAGTCGACGGATCGAGGTGAGTACACAACGTCACCGATTTCTGCTCCATTTGGTATGAAAAGGTTGGCGCCTCGCTTTGTCAGGTAGTACTGGTGTTTGTCGGTTTGGCCCACTGCTGCGAGATCGCGTTTGGCAGGCTGGTCTTTCTTGAACATCTCGTTTCCATCTACTTGAGTATCAGCTCAATCGTGCCCTACAGATCATGGATAACATGGATAGTCTACAGACCGTTCTTGCAGCCTGTGCTTCGATCGCAGTACTTGAGCCCTTTGAAGTTTTGGAAGCCGATCTGGAACCAGGATTCTTGTTTCTTCAATCCATCTTCCAGGTAGTGGTAGAAATCTTTGAGCCTCTGCCCTTGCTCTGATTCACTTAGTGTCAGTACCAATATACGTCGCGGTAAGGATGCCCAAGGTTCCCTGCGCTTTACTTACTGTTGTTTTGCCCCGCTGGAACACAGCGGTTGAATGGTGTCGAAAGAGGCGCAACGGATTTGAAGGGAAACTCGTCGCACTGTTGACCAGTTATCCCGGAGTTCTTTGGGTTACAACGGTTACCACCAGAACGGACGCATCCAGCTTCTGTGCCTCTGAGTCTGCCTTCGGTTTTGGCGTCGTCCGTCTTCCCATACGTCTTTTTGTCCCAGTACATGGCCGAATCATACCTAAGGCAGTTGACTCCTACACAGGCGTTAGTGCCGTCTGATACTTTGCGATTTCTTCGGCTTGGTTGTGATAATCTTACCATAGCACATGTTGGTGCAGACCTCTAAAGATACAAGTCAGTACAGTGTGCAAGACTCTCGCTTCGGAGCTGGGGTGTACCTGGCATCTCGAGGCAGTCGAACATCAACAAGGGCATTTTCGTCTTAGGCTTTGCTGGCACCGATCTGACATTGATGACGGCGGCTGAGGTGATCAGAGCGAGTGCAACCAGGCACAGCGTCCGTGTGATGACCATGTTGATGAAATGTGGTTTATCGTGTCGATAATCGAATGTGACCCTGCGGCCGATGTGTTTGAGTCTTCTGTTGTAAGGGATCGCTTCTTCTTCTCGTGGTATATGAACGTGTAATGGGTACTAGGTATATCCAATGCCCTGCACTGGAAAGCACAAAGATGTATGTGAGCTGATCGATTTCACTACGGCATTTCAGGAAGCTTATAAGCTACTCAGAGCAGCATTCGAAGCTGTTCCATTTGCCTTGACAATTCCTAGTCGGTTCGCCAATACTCCATTGCCTCAACAGAATCGCACTCTCTCGAACTATCTCCATCGCCTCAATACAACCGCACCCGCTCGAATGCTCCACGGCATCTGATATCCCAAGCACTCGATAATGTCCCTGTGACCATCAAAGTATGCAAGCCCGTCGTTGCTCACACTCGGGATTCTTCAGACATACAAGCACCATCCACTGGTCGGGCCAGTGAGGCTTATGTGGAAGGCATTGATTTATGCCACGTTCGCCAGATGCTCCAACGTGCTAACCAGAGAGGCGGCATCACACTTCTGGATCGTTGTATTGCTCTCCCGGCCAACCTGCTTCAGCTCATCGTCAGACTTCTCGATGTCATGATCCCACTCCATCCTGACGATTTCGATGTTGGAGACATCACCACGGACGTGAACGAATAGTTCAGGGTGGCGTGTGCATGGGCTAACGTAGACTTCGGTGTTCTTGATGAGGTTGGCATAGGTCAGCGGCCAGTTTTCGTTCACTTTTTCGGCAGGCAGCTCTTCCCAGAGAACACACAGACACTCTTCGCCGCCAGGCATGCCGCTGTCAGCGCGAGGATCCGGAATAGCCTTTTCTGTTTCCCATACGAAGGCTCTGTGGTTCGAGGATGAAGTCTCCGAGGATGAAGTGCAATAAACGACGAACTGCCATTCCCCTTCCGGAATTGGACCTCCTTGATTGTCTGGGCCATCGTTTCCGCTCGCGTCGAAACTTTCTGAGAAGTCATCGAAGGTGATGTCGTCGAACGTAATACTTTGCAGTGACCAGAGTTGATCGATCGGGATATTCTTGCACTGCAAGACTTTCCACTTTGTACGCTCTATGGCGCAATGAACGGCAGTGACACCAGTGTCTCTCCAGTCTGCGCTTGTGATGGCGATGAAGCCGTAGATGTACACCTGCCAGTCCCATTTTCCAGTCTTCTCGAGTTCGTCATGCATTTCTTCCAGCATACGGATGTGGTGGTCCAAGACATGCTGAACATCAGGCAATGCGACAGTCTGCTCAGCGGGTTTCAAGAAGCTCTGGGTCTCCCATTCAGACTTTGGGCTAGGGTTGACGTGGGATTCCATCGCTGCCACGTAAAGCTCCTCTGCTTCCTTGGGTGCCGTCTCGATGTTGTAGATCAGCCACTTTGACCAAGGCACGTTGCATGTTAATGGATCCGGTCCCTCGCGCTCGAGGACCTCGATAGCTTTCGGTGGAAATCTCAGAGCGCTCATCTTGGCGTGCACCTCGGGTAAACCTGTGTAGTGGTGTTGTTCTTGCCTTGCTTGATAACCGTTATCTTGCACTTCACCGCTCGATCGCAGTGGTATGGCAAGATGGTTGGTGGGTAGTGGTGAAAGTGGTGGCGATTGCGACCGTCACCTGCTTTTAAAAACGTGATTGTTTGCTTTCCGTTCACCTGGATCCAAAGAGAGTGGCGCAGTGACACGTGCCCTGACAGAAATACCACGATGTAACCTCGACTTCACATCTCACTTATTCTGAGCTTTTTGGTACAATAAGTCGCGCTGAAAGACATGCGAACATTCTTCCGCGAGTGAGCGACGCAGCATGATCCCTCCTACTATCGAGGTCAAGATACTAAGACCATGCCCCATTGACTTGAAGGGCACATGTTGGTATTCGTTGTATCTGTGTTCTCTGTAATCACGGTGTCCTTCAATTGACTTCTCCAGCGAAGTCCCGTGATCCTCACGCACGTGAGTGCTAGCAAGTGAGTGGGAGCGATCGATGACTCTGCCAATGAAAGCGATGCAATCAGCTACGGACGCTAAGGGCTTGTCACATTTCGATGGTTGTCGCGGACCGACAGCCTGGCTCCTCGAAGCGCCCGGCAATTCCGCTGCAGCCAAAGCCAGCCGAGCGCTTAGACATCACACCAATCACCGCCAATACACACGTTCACTCTTGCATCTGGCCATGCATGCCGAGCGAGTGGCTGCTGTGACCGCCCATCACTGCGAATGGCTATATGGTAGACGTCCCTTTGATCCTGCCTTGAGGCGTGATAAGTAATGTAGGTGTATCTGTCCCTTTCTTTACTACGCTTTGTCGCACCACTATCGTTATGGCTCGAGGCAAGCAGGTCTACCTCAGCTATACAGCACTTGTATTGCTATCTCTGGCTCCATATACAACGGCAGGCCTCTGGACTGTGGACATTGACCTAGGTCCAGCACCTTCACCAGAAGATGGCCCGCCATTCTCGGCGCACGCGTCGCGCGATAGAAGTCTGCTGCCTTACCAGATAGCAGGAATAGTGGGAAGCTATGTCGGCAGCATCCTCATTATCTTGACATTGCTCTTCACAGTGGGTAGATCGCGGCGGAAACAGGCCCTGGACAGAGCAGCAGATGCAAGAGCCACAGAAATGGTGAAGCCGATGAACACAGCCTTCGATCCCAGCCCTATTAGTCCTGTGAGCAGTCGAAGCTGGTACTCGCCACGCAAGCTCAAGCCAAAGAAGAGCTCTGCGAGTAGCATACGAAGTGGCAACATCAGCAATCCGGTCTCGCCTGCCGGTGCCAGTGTCATCAGCTTCGACGCCGCTGTCGTTGAGGCCGACAGACTAAAACGACAAGACGAGATGGAGAGGCTTTACGCAGCAGTCATGGCGCAAGATGATAGAAAATCGCAACAGAAGGCCATGAGTCCGCCATTACCTCCACCTCCAGAGATCCCATCAGGTTCGCCACCAGAATATTCTCGCAGGAAGCCTCCCAGGTTGATCACAAACGCGCCCAATCTCAAACATCTACAGCCAGGTCAGGCACAATACCCAACGAGTCCTGGCAGCCCATCTACACCCAAGTCACCGATACGTGCCATTTATCCTCCTGATGGTCCAATACCGCCTATGCCATCTGGTCCCACAAGCCCTCTACGTGCTGAATACCCATCAAATACCATGGCGCCTGTATATCAGCCTTACCAGGATCAACTGTACATCAACCGCGGCAGATCAGCCTCAGACAGCAGTGCTCGCTCAGCAAAGAAGTTCCGCAAATCTTTGAAGAACATCAAAATCAGCTCACCTATGATTGACGACAACAGCGATGGTGCACGTACTCCTCTTTCGCCTCGCTACTATGCAAACCCAGGCATTCCTCCTGACCCACCCACAGGAAGAACAGCCGAGACGACAGACAGCCAGGCATATCCACCCACAACGCCAGGCACAGGCCGCTCCTGGCGCTACGGCGATGACATCCCTCGCGAAGTCTCGCAAGAAGAGCACTTCGACCGGATCCATCCCCTCCCACAACCCAACCCTCAACGCCAAGTGCCACGCATATATCCTCCGCCACCTGCCGCTCCCTCGCCACCTCGCCAGACAGGTCTCTCTGCACCTCTTCCTTTCCGTCAAATGGGAAACCACGACAAAGCACCCGCGAAAACAACATTTCTCGAGACAAGGCCTCGCAACCAATTTCTTTCGGCTGCGATGGGGACTCCTCGCACGGGTCTTGCGACGCCTTATTCGCCTTATATGCCTTTCACGCCACTGACGCCTGTCACGCCGCGGTTGGCGAGTAAGGCGGAGCGGAAGCAGAGGCTGAGAGAGGAGAGGGCGATTCGTGGCGCTGTGGTTGAGGAGGATGCTGTGAAAGAAGAAGGGGAAATCTGGGGAGATGGGTATTCATGAAGCTCGTTTTTCTACAAGCACTAGATTAATACTTTACAATCTTTCTCTTTGACGAACCACCTCTGTGTGTGGAGGCCCTCCAACTTTGTGACCAACACTCTGGCAACCTTCCTGCCACCGTGCTCCGTTTTTCGGCGACTATCTCGGGTCGAAATTGGCGAGGCTCAAGAAAGCAACACTGCTCTATCGTACACTCCCCATGCATGCTGAGATATATTTACATACTGAAATAAAATGCTCAAGAGCATCCATCAATACTTCGCCACACATAGACTGGCGTTCGTGCCGCCAAAGCCAAAGCTGTTCGTAAGCGCGACATTCACCGCATGCTCTTGAGCAACCTTAGGCACATAGTTGCAATCAAAGTCTTCTGGTGGATCACCAGGATTGTCGAGATTGAGCGTCGGCGGTAATATGCCCTGAATCATAGTGTTAGCTCGAATCAGAGAAGCAGATCTTTGCCCTAGGTAGAACTCACATCGCGAACAGCCAATATCGTGAAAATTGCCTCAACAGCACCAGCAGCGCCTAAAAGATGTCCAACAGCGCCTTTGGTGCTGCTGACGTTGATGTCGGAGGCTCGTTGCTTGCCATTGCCCTCTAGAAGGAGTCTCTTGATCGCTCTGTTTTCTGAAGCGTCTCCTAAAGATGTCGACGTGGCGTGTGCATTGATGTAGTCGACATCACGCGGCTCGATCTTTGCATGCCTGAGAGCGCTTCGCATGGCTAGGTATGGACCTTCGCCGTCTTCGCGAGGAGCTGTCATGTGGTGGGCGTCGGACGAGAGGCCGTAGCCTTTGATCTCGGCGTAGATGTTTGCTCCGCGAGCTTTGGCGTGCTCCAGTTCCTATTCGATGTCAGAGTCAATTCATTGGAAATTCCAGTGCTTTGAAAAGGACTAACCTCAAGAATAACCACGCCCGCTCCCTCGCCAATGACAAACCCAGCTCTGCCACTATCAAACGGCCTCGACGCTTTCGTCGGATCATCATTCCAATCCGTAGCCAGACTCCTCGCTCTCGCAAACCCAGCAATAGCAAGCGGATGAATGCACGACTCTGCACCACCAGCAACCATAACATTCGCGTCCCCAAACGCAATCATCCTCGACGCATCGCCAATAGCATGCAACCCGGTCGTACAAGCCGTAGTAGCAGCGTGATTCGGGCCCTTGAATCCATAGCGAATTGACACATGCCCAGCAGCCAAATTGATTAGCAATCTAGGGACGAAAAGTGGCGAAATCTTGCGATAGCCACCCTTCTCAAACGCAACAGAAGTGCTATACGCTTCGTCCAAATTCCCAATCCCGGAGCCGAGAGTGACACCCGTCATCTCCAGATCCTCGCGAGCGGTGGGTTGCCAGCCGGCGTCTTGCAGCGCTTCATGCGCAGCCGCCACGGCGTATTGGGCGAAGAGAGCCATTTGGCGCTCTTCGCTCGCTGGCAGCCAGTCGCTTGCTTGCCAGCAGCCATCGTCGCGACTGCCGAGGGGGACGAGGCCGGCGACGCGGCTGGGGAGGGAAGCGAATGCTGGGCCTCTAGAGGCTGTGGAGACCAGGCCGGAGTGAGAGGCGAGGAGGCGGTGCCATGTTTGTTTGATGCCGGCTGCTAGTGGGGTCACTGCGCCGAGACCGGTGACTACTACTCTTCGCATGGCATTTCAGAGTCTGATAGTAATGGTTTACTATGCAGGTTGTGTTTCGGAATCTACTCACGATGGATGAACGTTGTTGTGAACGAAGGTGCAAGAAAGTCCGGTGGAGGCTTCAACGTTGGTCGTCCCGCAAGCGGCTTTGAAAGCGGACATCACGGACTTCGACGTGTCTTCGCATGCATACCTTAAACACCTTTTACTTTGCAAAGGACAATTGTTCGAATGGAGAAAAAGATCTTGTACTGATTGACTAAGAAATTACGAAGACTGTGTAACTGCCGTAACTCAAGATCTCGTGACGAATGGAGCAGCAAGGAAAAACGAAAAAAAAAGGTCGGCCGTAATGCAACATCCCCAAACACCAGCCACCACCATGCAGAAACCAAAAACGCCAGACCATGCCCAGAGTTTAAAAGAAAAAGAAACAAATCATTATGATCATCCAAGCCATCCATCGTCATCATCAATAGTCTTACCTCCGACATTCAAATCCAACTTCGGCAACACATCAACCCCAATCTCACCAAGTTGAGGCGGTGCCTCTTTCTTTTTCTTCGGGCTGGAGCTCCTGGCTCTGGAAGCCTGATCTTCCATCGTTGGTCCCTCGCGCACGTATCTGGTTTCCCAACCGTCTTCCGCCGCGGCTGCGACCCAGGCCCGCAGACCATCGTGCACACCGGAGTAGAATTTCTCCTTGCAGGTGCGCAGAGTGCCGCCCATGGTCTTCTCGAAGCCACTGGCTTGAAGCTCGTCGCGCAAGACGTTACGGTCTGCGGCTGACGGTAGCGATGCGATCAGGCCGTTGAGAAGATCCAGGTGGGCTGCCAAGTAAGTGGTCGCATCCCACTCTACACCACCGATATATGGTGCCGCGGGTACGGGAGGGCGAAGGCCAGGGAAGTGGCGCTGAGTGTATGTCGCCGCTGGGGTCCGCGTGTGCTCCATGGAAGCTCTGTCCTCCGCTCTTGCCACGTCCATACCGTCTTGGTCGGCAACATCCGGGTTCTTGGGCAAAGGCACGACGTTGAGGTGGTGCAGGAAGATCCAGAAGACTTCCTTGGTGACGTTTGATACTTCCTGGCACCAGAGCTTGTATGGTCGTGGGACATGCATACCCAAGACAAAGGCCACAGGTCGCTCCGTTTCGGGCTTCTTGGGCTCAGCAAGGTATGTGAGAATCTTGCGTGCTCGCTGCTCGAGCTCGCTAGCCGAATCGCCAAGCGGAGCAGAAAGGTAGGTGACTAGGAAGTATTGTTAGCAGGTGCTTGGACAAAGTTAGTGAAACGTAATTAGACTTACAGATAATGTTAATAATAATAGTCCGGGTGGTGTACTCTGCAGGTCCTTTCTTTTCCTCGTCGAACAACATGCCGAGCAAAGCCGGGAAGAGTTCGTCTGCCACCATGTCTAGCTCTGCTATAGCTATTTCGGTGGTACACAAACCCTTCAAACACAGCAGACCCTCATGCATCAGTTGATCCTCATGCTCTTCTCGCCACTCGATGTTCATGAGTCTGTGTAGCAAGCTGACCACCTCTGCCATGCCACCTTGTGTGACGAACGCATCTACCCATGCGACTGTTTCATTTCGCAGTAGGATGCGCAGCTTGTGGAGACGACCAACCTCAAATTTCTTCGGGTCCTGGGTTTTCCGAAGGTAGGTGATGTACTCTCCAACGGCAGGTG
>SNSD01000049.1:0-21736 GCA_004522665.1 Venturia nashicola
CTAACCCTAACCCTAACCCTAACCCTAACCCTAACCCTAACCCTAACCCTAACCCTAACCCTAACCCTAACCCTAACCCTAACCCTAACCCTAACCCTATATCGTCTACGTAAATATTACTATATTTAAACTAGTAGGAAATAATTATCTTATATATATAGTAAAATTAGGCTACTAAGTTCGTTACTCCTTAAGGTAGAGTAGTTATTCGTAAAAGACTAAATAGATATATAAATAAGGTAAGATTGTAACTCTTTTTAGTAAGTTCTAATTAGTCGTACCTAGAGAAAAGGTTAGTAAGCGATATCTATACGTATCTAGTAAACGAGTTAGAAAATTTATTAGCTATTAGTAGTACGTTTATATCCCTAATAATAACTATATTAATATTCGTAGCGCTATTAATTAGCCGATACTTACTATTTTTCTTTAAGACTAAAAACTATAGATTATAATATAAAGTATAACTAGGTTCGAGTCTTCCCGTCTTAATTCTTTCGTAAAATATTTAACGAATCTTACTTAATAGAGCTTTAGGGATATTAAAGGGTTTTACTTACTAAGGTTCGTAGTCTACTACTTAGATAACTTATACTAGTACTACTTCTTTCCTAATTTTACCGTATTCTTCGAAGCTCTATACGAGGGTAGGTTCCCTTTATATAAGTATTTCCTTAACTAGTAATCTTTCGTTCGGGCTAAGAGACTAGTTAATACGTATATTATTAAACTAGAGTTCTATAAGCCGAGTTTAACGAGGGAAATAGGCGTAGCGTTTCTTAAGGAATCTATTAAGGTAATAGTAAGGTTCCGTACTAAACTATTCTTTTAGTATTATATCTCTCTAATCTATACGACTACTAGGTATAGATCTATTAGTAAGCTAAACGTTCTAAGGTTAAATCTTATCTACTTTCTTCTTATATATACTATTTACGTATTTCGTTCTATACTTTATTAGGGAGCTAGTCGAAAATAAGGAAATCTTTAGAGAAAGTAGATCCTATTTATCTAAGTATCTAAATATTAGTAATCCGGTCTAAGGCTTCGCCGGTATAAGGCGATAATAGGTAAATATTTAGTACCTTATCCGCTATTCCTATAGAAGCCTATCCCTTTCTTTTTATAGCTTTATCTTATTTACTATAGTAGCTATATTAAGTCTAGTTATAGTATAAGTCTTATTATATAGAAGTCTCCTAAAGTCTAGTAGTAAGAGAAACTTATCGCGGATCGGGTCGTTAAAAAGCTATTCGTATATATTCTAGCCTAAGTTTAGTACTAGGAGCCTTAGGTTTCTTATATATATAGCGGATATTCTTTTAAGACCTAGGACTCTACCTCCTTATTTTCTAAATTATCCGAATTAGAATTATCTTCTTAGTCTAAATAAGTATAAGGGATTCGAAGACTAGACTTATACCTATTATATAGGAATTCCAAGATAACTACTTACTATATAACGCTCTATTCGCCGTTTATAGAGAATACCTTATACGAAATACTACTATCCGCCTTAGCCTATATAACGAGACGACTCCGTACTAAGAAGGGCTAACTAAGTATTATTCCCTAAGAGTAGTCCCTAAGTACTATAAAGACTATATTTTTATAATTAAAGTCTACTCCGGCGATCCGTATACGCGTACTAGTCTAGCTAACTAGAGGAACTCTTCTCCCGTTAGTAACCTTAAACTTATCTAAAACTAGTTCCTAGATATCCTACTTAATACTATTAACTACTAATCTATAACTCCTTACGACTCCTTTAGATATAACGTTTACTTTAGCTCTAGTATTATATAACGCCTTAATCTCTAGTTTTCCAATCCGAGCTATTAAAGTAGGGCTTCTTATAGAGACGCGAGAACGGTTATTATCCTTATTAATATAAAGAACTATTTCCAAAGTTAGTTCCTACTCTTCTAAGCGTAGTACTATAATTCCTACTCCTTATTTTATTCCGTCCGCTTTCTATCTTTCTCCTATTTTCCGCTTCCTTTTAGTAGCTTTTTCCTATTTCCTTCGTTCTATTTCCTCTATTTCGGGACGGATATTATTAGCTAATTATTCTAGTAGGGACTTATATAAGAGATCTTTAAATACCGGAATATAAATAATAGTATCCTAAAGACTAAGTTAGACTAATTACTAGAGGATATTCCCTACTATATATATTCTATCGGTAGCCTTATCTTTCTTCGTAACGTACTACTTAAGAGTCGGGTTTCTAGGCTTATAAGTTTTCTTTAGTAGTTCTAGTAGCGAGTTCCTAAAGGTTACGTCTAGTTTATTATCTTCTAAGTCTAAGTCTATATCCGAGTCTCCTTTACTATTCTATTATTCCGTAGTCTTAGTAATATAACTATATACTATATACTTAACTATCGGGGCCTTAGATCTACTAGACTTAGTAACCCTAGTAAGCTATTTTCCTTTTACCTTTTCTAATAGAGGTTTTCGTATAGATAAACGTAGTTAGATAGTAGCCGTAAGAATAATAGAAGGTATAAATCCGCCTCCTTCTACCTTACTAATATTCGATACCTAAACCTACGTACTAAAGTCTTCCTACTCTAAGTCGCTTAATTTAATAATTCTAATAAATAACTTAACTATCCTAAATAACGAAATACTACTAGAGCCCTATTAAGACTAAGCTAATTAAGTACGGATCTAGTTACTATAGTTCTAGCTATTAATAATTCCTCCGATTTTCCCGCCTAGAGTAGCTAAAGTTCCCTAGTACTACTATCTAGGTATTACGTTTATATTCTAATAGTAAATTCCTTAAGTAACTAGTTCTATAACGTTAGGGTATATCCGTTCGTAATATTCTATACTTCTATAGCTCCTACAACCTCTCTTTTCCGATATTCCGTTCTAGGTAGTCTATATAGGGGGCGGTAATAAAGAAGGGATTAAAGGGTAGTTAGTAGATAGAGTAGTTAGGTTCGAGTTTCTTAGCTAGGCTAGGGGTAGAGACTAGGGGTTACTAGGGATACTAGTAGACTAAATATTAGCGGACTAACTACGTTAGTTAGTAGTATTCTAGATATACTAGGAGGACTAGTTAGTATTAGCTAGCCCTCTATAGTAATTTCTACGTAGGTTAGTATAAATAAAGGAACTTCCTAATAGTACGGTATTAGACTAAGTAGAAGAGCGAAAGTTATTATAGATCTAATTATTAAGTATAGTAAACTATTTTATATCTTTCCTAGCTACTACTATAGTAGGATCCGTACTTTTAGTAATAGCGAAGAGTAGGACGTCCCTAGAAGTATTCGTTCCGCGAAGACCCTTAAAAGCTTTAATAATATTAGCCCTAAGTTAAGGTTTAGTAGTTTTAGGTTTTTCTTTAGCTATAGCCTCGTTCCTTCGAAGGACTATTCGTTTAATAACCCTATTAAAGGTACTTCCTTTATAACTATCTAATATAAAGAGTAATATATTCTTATTACTAATAATAATCCGTTTAGCTTTAAGGATAATCCGTTTAATATCGTTAAAGGTAGAGCGAATACGAGGGTCGATATTAAGCGTTAAGTTAACCTATTAACGAACCGATTCTAGTAATCTACTAAGGAAGATCCTACTCGTAGTAGACCTAGTTAGTTTATTAGTATTAATAATAAGTAGATAGTAGTTCTTAAATTCCTTAATAAAGCTACGAGTATCTAGTTTCTAAGAGGTACTTTAAAAAGTAAGTTTATAGAGATAAGTAGTAGTTTCCTTTCGCTAACGGTTATTAGTAGCGATATATTCTTTACGAAGGGATTTACGAAGAGTTCTATAGCTACGTTCCTTATAGCTACCTAAAAGCTTAATATCGTATAGATAGCTAGACTTAATATTACGAGTAAGAGCCTAGATCTTATAGATATCGTTAGTAATATTATAGGTATTAAAGGTATCTTTAAGGCGAATAAGGAAGTCCGTAATATTCTAACTATCGAAGCGTTCCTTAGGAGAGAGCGTATAGTTCTTAAGATTAAAGGCTTAAGCCTTTCTTTCCTATCTTCTAGTAATAGTAAAATCCTTAAGGGTATTAATAAGGTTAATTATATTAGAACGAGTAGCTAGTCCTTTAATTATAGGGCTAAGATTAGCCGTAGACGGGTTACTAGAGGGAGGGCCGGAAGAATCCGAAGGTATTCTAGTAGAAGGGATCCTTTAGTCTAGGTATAAGTATATAGGTATTTCGATTTTTCGTTAGTCTTAAGTTATTCTATTTATTTTATATTATATTTGTTCGCGTACGTTTCTTAGAAATAAGAGTATTAATACTAAGAGTTCCTAGATAATTTCGAAGATAAGTAGCTAAAAGGAGTTAGATCTATACGCTAATATACGGAGTTCGTAGCCTAGACGGCGAGAGTAGTACCATTTCGTATATAGTATAGTTAGGCCTCTCTTTTCTAACTTATTAGATAAGGGTATATAGGATATAGAGGGGCAATATATTAATAGTATAGATAATCCTAGGTATTTTCGTATAAAGTATAATTTCTATTAACGGGATATCCTAGACTTAGTCTAAGGAGTTAAAAGAACTAGGATATTACTAGTAATTATTCTAAATTCTAATTTTCCGTTAATATAGCTTAGACTTAGACCTTTATAAAGATTTTTCCTATTTCTAAGTTTAGTAATAGTCGGTTAATCGAGTATTATTCGGTTATAAGGAGAGGAAAGGTCGGTTCGAAGGTACGAAGTAATACTAGTTAATATTCGTATAAAAAAGTTCAAAGGTATTCTAAAAAAAAGGGTAGTTAAAAGTCTAAAGTCGAGAGTCTAAAGTCGAGAATCGTATATAGCCTAGTATTCGAAGGAAAGTTTAAAAGTCTAGTAGTTAAAGATTAATATACGAAGTTCCTTTTCGATAGTCTAATAGTCCTATAGTTAAGTTAATAGTAAAGAAAGAGAGTCCTAAAGTCCTAAAGTCTAATATTTAAAGTCTAATATAAAGCCTAATATTCGAGAGTTCGATAATCTAGTCTAAAAAGAGAGAGAGAGTATCCTAAGTATAAGTTCGATTATAATACTATAATAGCTACTAGGAATCGTCTTAGCTATAGAGAGAAACCCTAATACGACCTTTAAAATATAGGTAAGATAAGTATAGATAATATAGTATTAGATTACTATTAATTTCTACCGCTTAGCTACTATATAAAGATAAGGTAATAGGATCTTTAAGTATTTCGTAAAGAGATAGGTAGGGTAGTTTATAAAGAGATAGATAAGGTAGTTAGGAGTAAAGAAGAGAGAGTCTAGAGTTAATATAAGTAATAAGAATTAGATCGTATTATTATACTATCTTAGTTCCTATATACGTACTATTAATCTAGTCCCTATATTATTAATTATTAGGGTTCTATAAATTATAGTATTACCGTAGTATATTATATTATTTCTTTATATATTATCTATATCGCTATATCCCGTTCCTATTCTACTTCCTATTCTAGTCTTATACCTTTATCCCCCTTATAATACTTAAGGGAATATATTTATTAGTCCTTTTACTTAGTCCCTCCTACTTATTAATCCTACTTAATCCTTAAGCTTATATCTACGAAACCTAGGATTTATACTTAAGAGAATATATTTACCGGTTCTCCTACTCTAGCCCTTTCGATAGCTACTTACTCTTTAATAGTAATTCGCTCTACCTTAGCCCAAATTATACTATTATAGGGAAGAATAACGAAGTAAATACTCGTACTATATTTTATATATACGAAAAGCTTATATCTGCGAAACCTAGAATTTATACTTAAGAGAATATATTTACCGGTCCTCCTACTCTAGCCCCTTCGATAGCTACTTACTCTTTAATAGCGATTCGCTCTACCTTAGCCTAAATTATACTATTATAGGGAAGAATAACGAAGTAAATACTCGTACTATATTTTATATATACGAAAAGCTTATATCTATAAAACCTAGGATTTATACTTAAGAGAATATATTTACCGTTCCTCCTACTCTAGCCCCTTTAATAGCTACTTACTCTTCGATAGCCCTCCTAGCGGTACTAACGATTTACGTCCTATCCTTTATCTAAGCCTCCCTACTCTTATATCCTTAAGCTTATATCTACGAAACCTAGGATTTATACTTAAGGGGATATATTTATCGATCCTTTTACTCGGTCCCTCCTACTTATTAATCCTACTCGGTCCTTAAGCTTATATCTACGAAACCTAGGATTTATACTTAAGAGAATATATTTACCGTTTCTCCTACTCCGGCCCCTTTAATAGCTACTTACTCTTCGATAGCCCTCCTATTAGCGCTAACGATTTACGTTCTATCCTTTATCTAAGCCTCCCTACTCTTATATTTTAAGATTAGAATAGACCTATATAGTCCTTAGGAGGATAATTACCTAGGTTAAAGTAGTCGTATTCTCTTAGTCTTTTACTACTTAGTCTTTTACTACTTAGTCTTTTACTACTTAGACTTTTACTACTTAGACTTTCGCTACTTCGGCTATTCGCTACCCTTACCCGTTCGTCTCTTAATTATCCTTAGTTAAATTAATAGTATCCTCTACTACTATAGTACTATACTAGTCTAGCTTTTCTTAGTACCTTAGAGTTCGGTATTACTTTCGTAAAACTTAACTTTAGCTATTTTAGGGACTACGCTAGTTTATACCTTCCTCCTTAGATTCTAAGAGATCTAATATTCGGGTACTTAGTATTCGTAATATCTTTATCTCTAGATACTATTATAAGGCGGACTATACCCTAGTATATATATTATAACGGTTCGATTCCCGGATAGCTAGCTTTATAGGAAATTATAAAAATACTAAGTTATAATAAAGGATTATTATATTATAGGTAGGGAGTATAAAAGATATATATACTATAGGTAAGATAAGCGTAGATAATATAGTATTAGATTACTATTAACTTCTACCGCTTAGCTACTATATAAAGGTAAGGTAATAGGATCTTTAAGTATTTCGTAAAGAGATAGATAAGGTAGTTTATAAAGAGATAGATAAGGTAGTTAGGAGTAAAGAAGAGAGAGTCTAGAGTTAATATAAGTAATAAGAATTAAATCGTATTATTATATTATCTTAGTTCCTATACGCGTACCGTTAATCTAGTTCCTATATTATTAATATTAGGGTTCTATAAATTATAGTATTATAGTAGTATATTATATTATTTCTTATATATCTATCCGTATTTTATATCCTATTCCTATTCTACTTCCTATTCCGGTTATATACCTTTATCCCCCTTATAGTATATAGCTAGAGATATTTAATTATAAGACCTAAGGCCTAGGATCTATAATCCCCCTATTAATATTACTCGCCGGCAACGCGTATATAAAGAGCGAGTAAAGAGTAGTCTAAACCTACCCTTCCTAATACTTAGTTAGAGTTATTAGAAGAATTTATCTCTACCCTAGTTACTAGAGCTAAAGGAGGTAAGTTAGCCTATACTAGGGTTAGCGTAGGTAAAACGATAGAGAAGTATAAACTACTTATAACTAAGTAATAAGAATCGTATAGGTTTTCTATAACCTACGTTATCTAACCTAACTCCCTTAATACTAATACGCCTACTTCTAAGATAGTCTCCGGGATCTTAACGCCGCTAAAGCGAGAATTAAGCTTCTAGATAAAATATATATCCTTAACGAGGATATTATTACGCTCGCGAAGTCTAAGTATAACGCTAGCGTCTATCTAGTCCTTACCTAGGTTATCTAGTTTATTCTTAAGGGCCTCGAATTTAGTATAAAGGTAGTTAGGAATCTAGGCGATTAGCTAGTAATATAATAATAGAAAAAAGGTAGGTATAAACCGGTTCGTAGCGTCTACGTAGGGTACGGTAGGGAGCGTACTAAGAAGACTTAAGCTTATTATATACTACGCGAGGCCCTAGCTTTCTAGGAGCGGGGACTATATACTATATATAGTAGTAGTAGAGTCCCTTAACCTAGATAATAGATATTTACTAAGGACGGTCGAAGATAGGCGGCTTAGGAGAGCGCGAAGGGCTAGCGATATAGTAGCGCTTACCTTTCGTACCTTTAAGTAGTATTATAGACGTTTAAAGCTTAAGGATAGGTAGAGAAGCCTAAGGGTTAAGTATATAGTAGTAGTATTTATTTAGAGTAAGAGAGAATACGAAGCTTAGTAGGGTTTTATTAGGGAAAAACCTTCTATAGTATTCTATTAGTAAAATACGCGCGTAACGCGATCGCTCCGGTATTATATTATTATTATAATATTCGGATTCTAGGATAAAGGTATTCTATAGTATTAAGATTTCAACTTTACTAAGGCTATATAGTATATATATAAAGTATATTTTATTAGAGTAGGGGTAAACCCTATCTTATATAGCTACTTAGGAGCCCTAGTTACTCCTTCTATAATATATACCCCCTTTAAACGAAGACCTCGTACGTCCTCGTATATTAATTAGGGGTATTAATTTAGTTTATACCTATTCGATCTATATCCGTTTATTTCCCGTCCTAATTACTTCCTTATTATACTAGGGTTAATTATTATATCTATTAGATTATCGATATCTATTATCTCGTATATAGTAAAGTCGGGGATCTACGTAGGGACTAAGTTATTAGTAAGGTTTTAGCTATTATTAACGAGCTTACTAAAGTTTATTACGCGGTCGTTATAGTAGATTAAGGCTTTACCTTTATTAACTAGTATACCGACTAGGGTATTACTAGGTCCGGCCTCTATAGTAGGACGTTAGGCGTCGGCTTCGCGTACTATATTTAGTATATATCTCTTGACTTCCCTTAAGAGATATATAAATAACTTATACTAGTTAAAGTACTAGTTACTCTTCTCGGCCGGGATCTTATCTAGTATAAAATAAGCGAAGTCCTAATCGAAGAGTATAATACCTTTAATTAGAGTCTCCGTAGGTTTAGGCGCGGCGACCTCGTTAAACTTACGATATTTAGTAATAATTTTATCGTCGTCTATAAATACTTTATATAACTCTAGATTCTCGATTAGGTCGTAAAAGGGTATATTATATTTAGCGAAGGTATCGGGCTAAGCTCGGATAGTAACGATTATTCGTATAGTATACTAACGCGCTACCGCGTATATCTCGGACTTAGTATAGTATATCTATCTAAACTCGATTTCTCCCTCGGGTAGTATATATAGTATAATACTAGTTACCTAGAATTAATCTTACTCCTACGCCTTACCGTTAGCGCCGTAGATAACTACCGTATCTACGTTAAATTTCCTAAACTCGATACTAGCTAGAATTACTCTAGCTTTTAGGAGCTTAATAGTACTAAGGAAAGTATTAAAACGTATAATATATAATATCGGAATTACCGCGGAAAGATTATTATATTAGTCTAGCGATACTTCGATATCGTCGATTTCTTTAGTAGCTTAGCGAAATCCGACCTTAGTATTATCTTCTTCTTTTATAGCGCGCTTAATTGTCTTCGCCTATATATAACCGAATTATAAATAGGGCTAAATATAGTATATATTACTCTCGTCTTTACTTCCTTCGTCTTTATCTTATTCGCTAATATCTCCGACTTCTATCTAATTATTAGGGCCGAAAGTCTACTTCTATCTCTTTAGTACGGTTCGTCCGGCGGCGATAGTAGAGGTAAGGTTAGTAACTACGTATATAGGTTCTTAAGTTTAGATCTAGTCGAGTACGAATCTATTATATATATCGATTAAGGTTTAGTCTCTTCTAGCTTAGATCTATCCTAATTTATTATCGATCTTCTTAAGTTCTTTACGTAGCTCTATACGATCGGGGCGGGTAGTATAAAGGAAGGCGACGTAGTCCTAAAGTTCGAACGCTATATAGATAACTTCGTTCTTAGTATATCGGACCTTAAAGCCCGGCTTAGTTAAACTATTACCTATATATAGTTAAGTATCGTAGTTACCGACGAGAGGAAAGATCTTATATCTCTATTAGTGTAGAGTATAAACCGTATTATAAGCGTTTCTTACTATTACTATTATAAAATACTAGATATTATTCTTATAGTAGAGGTTAAAGGAGGAGGAGTAAGCTTAAGATATTATTATTATAGTAGAAGTTAGTTAAAGAGGAATAAATTTCTAAAGTAGTATTAGTAGCGAAGTAAAGTAAGTAAAGTCGATAGAATATTATAGAATCGAATAGTAGATCTACGCTCGAGTATTATATATTACCTAGTAGTAGGCTTATTAATCTTTTTAGGCTTTATAACCAGACGTTTCTTATACTTATCGACTAGTCCTTTTAGTATAGAAACTTCTCTCTCCTATATATTATACTATAGACCTACCTCCTTCTAGCGTACTCTATATTCGACGATTCTTAGCTTATTTCTCCCGACTCGGCGTTCTCTTATATCGAGTAGTATTTCTAGCTAAGGTTCGTTAATACTTAGACCTAACGGCTCCTTTCTAGTATATCTCTTAGGTAGCTAGAAGGGATCTTACTACCTAGAAACGGGTTCTAGTTCGGTAATCGAGATTACTAGGTAAATTCCCTAATTCGCTAGGAGTTCGAGCTTATATACTAGTTCTCCGATTATCCTAAGAATAGTAAATAGCCCGACTCGAGGCTTAATTAGTTTCCTATTTACTATACCTAGAATCTTATAGTTAATAAGCCGTAGATAGACTTCGTCCCCTATCTATAGGCTCTAAGGTTTATAAGTCGTATCGTATCTCTTTTATTCGAACCTATACGTATATAATTATATCTACGGTCTCCCGTCGTAATCCGTCCTAAAGATTTAGATTTTCCTCCTCCGACTCCGATTACCGTAAGCCCTAAAGGGTATATTATATCGGTTTTCGCTACGAGCGTAGAGGATATAAGGGTAACTAGGTTACTACTATCGAGGTATATTAATATATAGGGAAGATCTAGTCGTAAATATACTTAAATTATAGTATACTTAGGTCTAATAATCTATCGAGGTATAATAGATATATCTCTTTACTCCGTTCGGGTAGTACCTAGTTTTTTATATACCGCTAATAATTCGTCTCTCGAAGGTAGAGATAAAGCGCGTTACTACTCTAGAAAGGGGATTTATAAGTATTATAGGTATATATACTCGACCTCGTCGCCGAGACGTATCTAGAGAAGGTTATAATTATAGTATAATTTGTATTTTCTACCTAAGGTAGGTCGACGGTATCTAGTATAGGGATATCGTCGCCTTAGGCTATATCCTAATCTCCCTAGTCGTCGATATAGTAGACGCCTTCCTCCTACCCCTCCGTATAAGGGATAGCGTTACCTTAGCCGTCTATATAATAAATACCCTTAGCTAGTACTAGCCTATAGTTATCGCCTTCTATTAAAATCCCGTAGGATCGCCTAGCGAACTCTTTTAGTTATCCCTAAATAGTTCTTCTATATTACTAACTTAGGTATTACTAACCTTAGCGAAGGTTTAGGGCGGGAGTATTTATAAGGAGTAACTATCCTAGTAGGGCGGCTAGTCGACGTAGCTCTAGATTTAGTTAGAGCTATATACTTTAATTAGTTTAAGCGAGTAGTATAGCCTACCGATTTATATATTACCTTTAGTTAGGCTATATATTTAATCGTTAAAAGCCGCGAGGGGGGTTATTATACTAACTAGGTATCCTTATCGCTTAAAGGGACTTTATATTACCTTAATTTCTTAGCTAAGAGTCGGCGAGGCCTACCTAGTTTTTTTTCTTCCGCTCTAATAATCTAATAAACTCCGCTATAGTAGTCGTTACGGACGGCGCCTCGAAACCCTAAGCTAAATACTATAATAAGAATTATATTCTAAAGAAGTTTAATAAAAACGATCTTATACTAGTATCAACGAAGAATTTACGACTTAAAGACGTAAGTAAGAAGCTATTATAAAGGATAATAGGATCTTTTAGAGTAGATAAACTAGTAGGTACTTAAGTATATAGAGTATACCTCCTAAAAGGGTAGAGGATTTATAATATCTTCTACGTCTCGCTACTAGAGCCTTACTAGTAGAGAACCGGCGCCTTATAAGAAATCCTACCTCCTCCCGAACTAATTAACGGAGAAGAGGAATAGGAAGTTAAGGAAGTACTTACGAAAAGTAGACGCTAAGAAGCCCTATAGTACTACGTTAGATAGAAGGACTAGGGACTAGAGTACGACTCGTAGGAACTAGAGGCGAATATAGAGTATACTATAGAAACTATTCGAGAGTTCGAAGTAAATAAGAAGTATAAGCGGAATAAAACTAATCCGTAGTAGAGAAGTCGGGTAGTAGTAGACTAATCTACTACCGATCTACCTTACTAAGAAAGGGAGGTAGATAGTAGTCTACTCTATAATAAAAACAGCCACTAAACTACTCGGTAGTATAGGAGGAGGAGAGAAGGTATAATAGGTAGGGCCTTTATACCTTATAACTAGAGGAGTATACGGAGCCTTAGCTATATACCGGCTCTCTAACTTCCTATAATAAAGCGTAAAGATAGATAGTTAAATTCTAGATAGGACCCTAGTTATATATAAGTATTATACCGGTCCTAGAAAAGATTATTACTTTATAAGTAAAGAGTATAAAAGATATACGTATATAGCTAGAGAAGTTTAATTATAAGGCTAAAGGCCTAGGATAGATAATCCCCTATTAATATTACTCGCGGGCAACTTATATATAGAGAGTAAATAAAGTAGTCCGAAACCCTACTTTCTAATACTTAGTTAGAGTCTATAGAAGAATCCGGCTCTACTAAAGTCACCGGAGCTAAAGGAGGTAGATTAGACTATATTAGGGTTAGTAGAGGGAAAGATAGAAAAGTATAAGCTACTTATAGCTAAGCGATAAGTATCGTATAGGTTTTCTAAGACCTATCGAATCTAACTTATCTCCCTTAATAATAACTTACTAATATCCAAGGTGTCCTTTAGAACCTTAAGGCCGGTAAAATAAGCCTCGCGATCTATAATACTACGTATTTCGAGGACGAGATTATTATTATACTTACGAAGCTTAACTATACGTTCGTATATATTCGTAGGCCCTTCTATCGTATTTAGCTTATCTCGTAGGGCCTTAAACTTAGTACGGATAGAGAAAGGAAGCTAGGATATTAGCTAGCGATACGATAATAGGAAGGAGATAGATACGAACCGGTTCGTAATACTTACCTATATCGCGATAAGGATTATACTAAGCGTTACCCTTCTTATTATAGATTAAGTAAGCCTCTATACGACTAGTACTAGGTACGAGGTATAGCGTATAGCGATAGTAGAGTTCGTTAACCTAGGCTACGATAATCTTCTCCGAACGATAAAGAATAGGTAGAGCGGGAGAGCTTTAAGGACTAGCGCTACGGTAGTATTTATTATTACTACCTTTAGGTAGTATAATAAACGTATAAAAGCTAAGGATAGGCGGGAAGCCTAGAGATTAAGGGTATAGTAATATTATTTAGAGTTAGAAAGAATACGAGAACTCTATAGGTTTTATTAAAGAAAACCCTTCTATAACTTTCTATTAATAATACGCGTATAACGCGATTGATCCGGTATTATATTATTATTATAATATCCGGGTATTAGGATAAAGGTATTCCGTAGTATTAAGATTCTAACGCTAGAAGAGTCGGGATATATAATACCTAGTAGTTAACCCCAACTATTATAGAAAATACGCGAGGAAAAGCGCGAGGACGCGCTCCTAGGAGGGGAGGTAATTATAAAACAATTTAGAAAGAAAGATAGATATTACGTAGTATAGAAGTAATTATATAACCTATACCTAAGAAGAACTATTCTATATTAGAAACTAAGTAGCTATATTAGAACTAAGCTACTAAAGAAGAACTATTCTATATTAGAACTAAGTAGCTAAAGAAGAACTAAGTAGCCGAAGAAGAACTATTCTATATTAGAACTAAGTAGCTAAAGAAGTACTATTCTATATTAGAAACCGAGCTACTATATTAGAACCGAGCTACTAGAGAAGAACTATTCTATATTAGAAACTAAGTAGCTATATTAGAACCGAGTAACTAAAGAAGAGCTATTCTATATTAGAAACCGAGTAGCTAAAGAAGAACTATTAGGCGTAGTATTAGTTCCTTACTATAATATAGTAGACTAAGACTAAATACGGAGAGTAAATAACTTTCTAGCGGTCGTTCCTTAATACTATCCTACTATATAGCTCCCGTTTATATATCGTTAGAATTTAAGAGGTAGTTAGATAAGATAAAGTTATTTCGCGCTAGTAGGTATTATAAGTAGGTAGATAACCTAAGCTAAGTTATTAATACTACTAAGGTAGCTCTCGCCTACTATTCTCGATAGTATACTAGATCTAACTAAGGAAAGTATTAGTACTATAAACTATACCTTTAATATAGGTACCGGGCGCTATATAACTTTACTCGCTATTAGATACTCGATATATCTCTAGGCTTATTTCTTAAGGAGTCTCTATAAGAGAGATAGTAAAGCTATATAGGGAATTTTCGACTAGAGATTTAGCCCGGGTTTTAGCCTCGTCGACGAATACCTATAGTACGAAAGATATTATACTAAAGACCTAAGGGAGTAGTTCTATATTCTATACTATTATTATATAACCGAGAATAGGATTAGCTATAGCTATAGTAAACGCTATCCGACCGCTATATAGACGAACTACTTATTTAAGACGCTAAAGTATAACCTACTCACGCCCTATAAAGTAACTAAGGACGTTAGTAATAATAATAATATCGAAGTATTCCTTAGGTAGGAGGTTAAGGCGAGTACGGAACTCTCTAGGTCGAATATTATATAGTTCGTTAATATTATACTATTGTAATTCGATAGGTAGGAGAAGAGAAGTAGTAGATTCGCGAGCGATATAAAGTATTTACTTTATATTATCGATTCCGAGGATATATCTAGATATACGTAAGCGAGTAATCTCTATAAAGAGACTAGAGCTATAGCTAATATTAAGGATAGAGACGTTACTCGAATTACTAGCGCTAAAGCTAAGACGGTCGAGGAGAGCTAGATACTCGAGGGGGGCCGTAATAAAGTAGGTACGATAGTTTAGTACTAGTAAATTATATTAATCTTTTATCGCGTCTAGGGATCCGGGTATAGCGCTTATAGCTATAATAATTAGCTTAGGTAGAGAGACGGGTAAGGGAATATACTAATTAAAGAGTAACTAGGTAACCGATTAATTAACTAGTTAAAGAGTAACTAAGTAACTAACTAATTAACTAATTTAGGGCTTGATTTGAAGTTAAAGAAGAAGGTAGTAAGGAGGAGGAAGAAGAAGGTAGTAAGAAGGAGGAAGAAGAAGGTAGTAAGAAGGAGGAAGAAGTAAGAGTTAATAGTATTATAAAGAATAGAAAAAAGAAGAGAGAAGAACGGCTAAGAAGTAAGTAGATATTAGGTTATAATAGGACTTCGCTTAGTAAATAACGCTCTCTATTATAGCGTTATATCTACGTCTAATTAGGGAGACTTTATAGGATTCGTAAGTATACTAGTTTAATAGAATAGGGTAGGTAATACTACCTAAAAGTATTAATAGGGTAGGTAATACTACCTAAAGGTATTAACCTAGGTATTAAATCGGGTAGATTACTCTATATAGAGGTAAGAATATTAAGCGCTATACTATATAATTTAACTTCCAATATCCTCTTACTAGGTATTAGGTATTATAGATAGTACGTAGGGTTATAGTCGAATTACCCGGCTATACTACTTTTTAGATTTTCTAGAGTTAAAACGAAGATACTATTTACCCCTCCCTAGTCTATTATTAGATATATACCCGGGAGTCCTATTAGTATCTCCCTATATAGTATATAAGATAAGTTGCTAACTTTACGGTAGGTAATATTATTTATAGTATATATAAATATTTCTTAGAAAAGTTCAACTTTTAAATAAATTTAGAGATATTCGGAATACTCTACCTACTAACCTAATAATAATAGCTTATAGAACCTATAAAGGGTTCGTATTAATAATTAAAGAACTATATTTTACTATCTATTTATAGCGTCGACCCTCTACTACTAAGAGTATCTTCCTAGCGTAGTTTAATACCTAAAGTTTATACGCGAACCGATTTTCCTACGTCTTCGTATTTATTATAATATCGACTTTATCTAGCTCCTTACTCGCCTTTACGTCAAAGCGAACCTTCGTAGTAGTAGAGAGATACCTAAGAATTATTACTATTAACTTTTTAACTATTTTACTAAGTCTTAAGTCTCTTCCGCTATAATAAGAACCTTTCTTTAGGTTATTATAAAGCTATTAAACTAGACCTGGATTACGTAGTACGGGTTATATAGCGAGTACTGGCGTAAGAATACGTATATAGCGCTTATAGTTAGATATAGTACTTAAACCGTCTTTCGAGAAGACGAAGAGTTTCTCTCTCTTATAGTTAGGAAGTATTAGAATAAACCTAGCTATATAATCCTAGATACTTCGGTCGATAAAGAAGTTAGCCTACTCGATACCTAATTACTATTCTATAATAGTATATATATACTTCGTTATCCCCTACTACTCGGTAGTATCCTAACTCCGTAACGTTATAGGTTTATTAGCTCTTTTTTCGAGAGAGTTAGGAAACTCTACTCCTTCCTAGCTCTAATTAAAGAGCCTAAATACTCGGTTAACCTAGGTTCCGTTAGTATAATATAGCTCTTTGTCTCGATTAGTACGTATAAATATAGTCTACTAGACTATTAACTCCTCGGTAGACTCGTATCCGAATAATTTAGCAACGACCTTAGAATATATACTATATAAACTATTTCGCTAGTCCTTAGTCGATTTTATATACTAAATATCCCTAAACTTCTCCTTTATTACCTTAACTTCTTCCCCTATAAGATACTTCCCCCTAGTTTAAGCCCGTTCCTTTCTAAGTTAGATATAATCTCTAACCGAATAGTTATATATCTCCTTATACAACTACGCTAAATACTTAGCGATATATATCTAGGTATAAACTTAATAGACGGTTTTTTTAGGTAGTATATCTAGCCAAATCGGTTTCCCACGCTAGGAAATTAGTTGCGAGAGGAGGAGATCGAGCGAGTTCTTTATAGATATCTTAACTACTATAGTTATACTACCTTTCAAAGTACTACTAAACCTACCCGTTATATTAAACGCTAGGCGTAAGAGGAAGTAGTATCGAAATCGAGGAAGGCCCGTATCCTAATTAATAATAGATTATAGAAGCTATATTATACTATACTCTTCTATAATCCTCTTTAGATCTAGTCCGACTACGATATAATTATTAGGATAATTATCTTCTTTATCGTCTAACAAGGCGTTAAGACGATCGACCTTATCTATTTAGTTAGATATAGGGCTATTAGTATCCTCTTCGTCTATTACCTCTTCCTTAGGATATTATTTAGTATTCTAATCGGTCTCGGATAAGCTACCGTCGTAGTCTCTAACCCGTTACCTATTAATACGCCTCTTTTTCGCTTGGTATTTACGCTTTAGTTACTATTAACAACGTATTAGACGGTAGTACTTAGCGTAATTACCGTCGAAGAGGAACTATAATATAGAAATATAGGTAGCTACTATAGGAGCCTAGACTAGCTCGATTTAAGTCTACTCTACTATAGTCGTCTCTCGCTCGCGAATATCCGAATTACTCTCTTTCGCCCGCCTCTATTTATATTATACTATTATGACTAATAGCTCTAGAAGAATAAGGACTTTATTTATCTAAGTAGTATAAAATTATATAAAGACGTCTAAGGGATATACGAGGTAACCCTAATATAAGTCTAGTTCGTACTCGGATAGTTTACGGGTATAATATAGGTATACTAGAAACTACCCTCCTCTATATATATATTAGAGTAGCTCCTCTAGTTTAGGTATATACTAACGGGAACTCTATAAGCCTTTTAAGTACTAAAAGGATAACCCGAAATTCTATTCGAGTAGAGTAGGTCTTTAGTTTTATACCTATCTATACTCTATATTTAGTATTAGAAATAATCTCTAAGAGCTACTTATAGAAGTCTATAGGGGATAAGGAGAACTTACTACTTATCTTATAGAATTATATAATTAGAGCTTCGCTTAGTCCGGCTACGAATAAGTCCCGATTAGAAAAGGGCTAATAGTTCTTTAGTAATATCGAAAATACCTCCTTTATAATAGAGTACGCCTTACCGTAAGCTAGTTTACGGCTAAATATATTACTATCCTTTATAGCGAAGTCTATATTACTAAGGTCGTACGCTCCTATAATAGAATATCTCTTCGTTTATAAAGATCCCCCGTCGATTTCTAGGTTAATATTAATATCGAACTTAGATACCTATTCTTCTAAATATCGCGCGTCGTATATAAGTATAATCGGGTTAGCGTTCGCTTTCTCCCCGATAAGAAAATATTCGTAGGTAATATTAGCCTAAGTATCGCTCGTATTAAAGAACTCGTAGTAAAAGTATCCCTTTAGCTAGTTTACGAATCGTAAGGATACTTCTTATAGTAATAAGCTTTGTCTCGAAGACTTATTAAGGAGCTTAAATCTATATCTAATAATAATAAGGAACGGTTACTAGAAACTATAGCTATAAATTTTTATACGTTTAGTAATCTCGTCCTAAAGTTAGGAGAGGTAGTCCTTAGGTAATAATACCCGATATTCTATACGTTACTATTATAACTTAGTAAATACTTCTTTTATAACTCTTACCTACGCTAGTACGTTCTCTCTATTATTAGGATAATACTACTAGATATCCTTAGGCGTCGATTTCGTAACCGAGGGGAGGAGGATATTATCTATCTATTCTACTAGCTAGGTATCGTCTAGAAGTATATCGCTAGAGAATTATAAGTTAGGAAATACGATATATACGTTAAAGCCGTAACTACCCGAAGCGCTACTATAACCTAGGCGGAAATATTTATAGTCGTATATATAGTATCTATTAAATTTAGTCTTAGCGTCCGCTTTCTACGTTAAGAAATAGGATAGCGTATATATTAATATTATCCCCCCCTTTAGACCAGCGAGGGAGGTAAGACGTCCTATAAAACTATTAACGTCGTAAGGAAAGTAATAATAAATACGATCCTTACTATCGAAGTTAGGGTAGTATTTCTAACTAGAACTTCCGAGTAAATTAGAGGTATCGAAATCGGCCCTATCGCCGGGTTTATATATAATCTCTTTCTAGGGGAGATTATATACTCCGGTAGGGCTATAGTAAGTAGAAAGGGTTAGAGTACTATAGGGGGCGCCTAGTACGGAGGTATCGTATTTTAGCGGATCGGAAGGATAATATCTATAAAGAGTTTATTACCCGGTACCGGGCGCGGAGGATACTCTAGTACGGTTAGATCGCTTAGCAACGATAACCTAGGAAGATACGAAGGAGACTCCCTAGTATAGCGTAGGGGATTTACGTACTACGGTAATAAAACCTAGCTATAAGGTAGAATATCTTATAGATTAACGTATCTTCGAGCCTAGGGGTAAGTTGAGGATCTTCGGGGGTAGTAGTTTCTAGCTATAGTATTACTTCGACTTTAACTATATCCTCCTCTACTTCTATCTAAGCTACTCTTCCAACCCGGTTATCCCTATTATCTACTTCGATTCGTAGTCTATTAAGATCTAGTACTTTATCTACTTCGAGAGACTAGGTAGTATTCGTTTAGGTCTCGTATTATAGTATAGGGGTAGGTATATATTATAGTAAAACTCCGGATAAGTTACTAGTTTAGTTATCGAGCTAAGACTACCTACTACCTATACTCTATATACCTTATATTAGGGTCTAGGGAATAATATCTATATTATACTAATTACTAGTAGGTAGATTTAGTATATTCGGTCGTAAACCCCTAGGTAGGATACTAATTTAGTCTTCTAGTAAAGACTATCTACTACTTATACTCTACTAAGCTCTAGTTAAGGTCTAGGGAACGAGTCCCTTATTATTTAGTTCGATAAAGAGTAGATTTTATTTACTACTAGTTATACTCTATTCGCGTCGGGCTTACGTTTAGGGCGGGGATTAACTATTAGGGGACGGCTAAGTTTAAAGGGCTTATAGGTCTAGAGTAGACTAGCTATCGCGTTATAGGGTTATATAGGTAGATACTAAAAGAGGAACGGGATATATAGGTTCGACCGATTTAGAAGTAGATCTTAAACAGCTAGACTATTCTAAACGCCGCGGTACGTAATCTTCTATAAAAACTATAGTATTATCGGGTAGAGGTAATAGAGGTAATATAAGATTAAGTCTACCTAAAGCCGATACTAAGGTATCGCCGACTCGATTAATATTCGTTTCTCCTAAGGGCTATAACTCGTCGTCCGTCGGTATATATACGATAATAATATCCGTCTATAGATATTTAATAGTATCGTCCCTCTATAGATAATTATAAGAGGATTACCTAGAATTAATTACCGCCTATACGATTTTCTTACGTTGACGACTTACTACTCGTACGAGGGTATTTCTTTATTTCTTAGCCTCCGCCTTTTCTATCTATATCCTTTGTTTTAATAAAGGCGAGAGCGACGGCGCTCGATTCTTTACCTAATACTTACGCTATTAGGAGTTAGGAGACTAGGGACCGTTTTCTAGGTCTTCGAGTAGGCGACTAGTTCTTACTATAACGTAGGTAATACCGTAAGAAGAGTAGATATATAAGAGGTCGAGGTATTAAAGAAGTTTAGAGTTAGTAGTAGTTAAAATAGTAGTAAGTTATATATTAGTCCTAAGTAGGTTTCGGTCTAAGGTTAGTAGTACTTTAGATAGTAGTAGGTTGTATATTAGCCCTAAATAGGGCTCGGGACTATTATATTAAAGGAACTCTACTAATAATACTACGGATAAACCTATCTAAGGATAGTCTAGGGCAGGAGGCTTAGTACTGACGATACGGTAGAAACTAGAGGGAACTAAGATTTACCTATAAGTCTAGGTAGGCTAGTTAATATTCGGTTAAGGACCTATTCGTCGTAGGAATCTTTAATAAATAGGCGGAGGTAGAAAATATCGTATAAATAGTCCGACGCGAAAATAACGGCTAAGGGCTTACTATTCTTAAGAGGAGTTAGTTAGTAGGTTATTAAAAATTAGTACGTATATATTTACCTAGAGATCGAGGCCTTAACCGACGATAATATAAGTATAGGGGGGGAACTAGGTATATATATCGTCGACGTTTAGGTTATTAAAGCGGTATACGAGAGAATTAGGAGTAGATCGACTTAACTCGGAAGAAATACTTCGCTCTTAAAATAGTATATACGTAGGGTATAATAGACGATACGCTAGCTAGTAGGAGAAGAATACTAAATAGATATATTCTCGCCTCTCTTAAAGTAATCGAATATAGCTCCTACCGTATCGCGAAGTCGAGGCGAAAGCGTCGAGTATTTCTTTAGAGCTAGAGTATAGTAATATATAGGAGTTCGTTATTATTTAGGACGGGGTAACTTTCGTAATAGATTTTAGAGGATATATACGTAGGGAGACGGTTTTTCCTAATACTACGGGTAAACTAGATACGTATATTTAAATAATACTTATTTAGATTAGCAATAGAATACGTAGTTATAAATAGAGTATAGTAATATATAGGAGTTCGTTATTATTTAGGACGGGTATAACTTTCGTAACAGATTTTAGAGGATATATACGTAGGGAGAT
>SNSD01000050.1:0-21268 GCA_004522665.1 Venturia nashicola
CTGCACTACCATGGAGATACCATCGCCACGCATTCGTCACATCACAACACACTGCTAACAATCACTATAGGAAGCCGCCGAACTCGGCAAGGGTTCCTTCAAGTACGCATGGGTTCTTGACAAGCTGAAGTCCGAGCGTGAGCGCGGTATCACCATCGATATCGCTCTCTGGAAGTTCGAGACTCCCAAGTACAACGTCACCGTCATCGACGCCCCCGGTCACCGTGATTTCATCAAGAACATGATCACTGGTACCTCCCAGGCTGACTGCGCCATTCTTATCATTGCCGCCGGTACTGGTGAGTTCGAGGCTGGTATCTCCAAGGATGGCCAGACCCGTGAGCACGCCCTTCTCGCCTACACCCTCGGTGTGAAGCAGCTCATCGTCGCCATCAACAAGATGGACACCACCAAGTGGTCCGAGGCCCGTTACCAGGAGATCATCAAGGAGACCTCCGGTTTCATCAAGAAGGTCGGCTTCAACCCCAAGCACGTTCCCTTCGTCCCCATCTCCGGCTTCAACGGTGACAACATGATCGACGTCTCCACCAACTGCCCCTGGTACAAGGGCTGGGAGAAGGAGACCAAGGCCAAGGCCACTGGCAAGACCCTCCTCGAGGCCATCGACGCCATTGACCCCCCACCCGTCCCACCGACAAGGCCCTCCGTCTTCCCCTCCAGGATGTCTACAAGATTGGTGGTATCGGCACGGTTCCCGTCGGTCGTGTTGAGACCGGTATCATCAAGGCCGGCATGGTCGTCACCTTCGCCCCCGCTGGTGTCACCACTGAGGTCAAGTCCGTCGAGATGCACCACGAGCAGCTTCCCGAGGGTCTCCCCGGTGACAACGTCGGCTTCAACGTCAAGAACGTCTCCGTCAAGGAGATCCGTCGTGGCAACGTTGCCGGTGACTCCAAGAACGACCCCCCCAAGGGCTGCGAGAGCTTCAACGCCCAGGTCATCGTCCTCAACCACCCCGGTCAGGTTGGTGCCGGTTACGCGCCCGTCCTCGACTGCCACACCGCCCACATTGCCTGCAAGTTCTCTGAGCTCCTCGAGAAGATCGACCGCCGTACCGGCAAGTCCATGGAGGCCAGCCCCAAGTTCATCAAGTCTGGTGACGCTGCCATCGTCAAGATGGTTCCCTCCAAGCCTATGTGCGTTGAGGCCTTCACCGACTACCCCCCTCTTGGACGTTTCGCCGTCCGTGACATGCGCCAGACCGTTGCCGTCGGTGTCATCAAGGTACGTTCTCCCCCTGCACCATGTGCTGCTACCATCGGCATTGGATAACGCTAACATCATGTAGTCCGTTGAGAAGTCCGACAAGGCTGGCAAGGTCACCAAGGTAAGTTACACTCACAAGTCCCCCCAAATAACGCACGTACTAACAATACCTCTCAGGCCGCCCAGAAGGCTTCCAAGAAATAGATTAGTCCATGACTGCGCCTCGGCGTTTCATGACTTTTCTTTTTTAACGTAGCTTATGCAACCAATCATGAACACTGTCTTGGTCTTTGGGACTGTGTTCTAAATGGAAAAAATCATGACCAAAAGCTGTTTCCTTTGTCCAATGATACGATGATGATGAAGGTAGTTTAGATTATAGCTCTCAAGCTGAAATCAAACAAGCCTGAGTTTCACTCAAAGATCCACGTTCCACTCTTTTGTTCGTGATGTGCTGTCTTCTTTGGCTCTGTATATGATGTTGTGTTGTGGTCTCTCGTTGGTAGCACTCTCTTGCTTCTGACAGGTGTCGTCGGTAGTAGCACGCGTGCTGCGACGATGCTTCGTCAAATGGAGTCAACACTTCTTGCTTGTGGGCCAGGTCGTTCTGCTGTATCCTTGCTCTTAATTAGCTGGTTATGTCCATTCTTGATCTTGTCTCGTATGTTCCATGTTCCCATTCGATGAATTGTGCATTCTGGTCTAGTCAAGAATTGTGATTGTATGGTACTTACTCGTCATCGCAAGGAGCCATTGTATATACTCTATCTCAATGGAAACCTCCAATATGCAAGGACTGTGCCTGATGATATGAGCGGAGACTGTACGCCAGATTAACAGGTGCCTGCTGTTGTCATCGTGTGGCCACTCATTGAATGTCACAATGTATCGATCCGATCTGAGGTGGATTTTTGTCGGTTCACGCGGACTGTTCGACGTCCCCTTGGTCTGGTTCCCAGCGGGGAAATGCTTAGAAGTCGCAGACAGCGCGATCACACTGACAACCAGCGTTCTCGGCAGACAAATGTTTCGGATGACAGAAGGCTTACACATACTTGCAACACCGTACATATGAACTTGTTTGGTCCATCACTTCATCCTTGATTTCGTTTCGCAGCATCGCAAATATTTGGCGCAGGGTACGGGTTGGGGCGTACATAGTGGTAAAGGTACTACATGTACATACATGTACTCTATGAAGGTGTTTGATGGTATAATTGTCCTGAATGAGCTTTAAATGTAACATGGTAGATCGATGGATCGCATAGGCGTGAGAAACTCCATCTTGAAGCGTGAGTGAGCACATCGGGCTGTAGATGGAGCATCCCTAAATCAATGCGAAGAGGGACTATTGTTCCAGCCATCCGAGTGATTATCCGCCTCTGCGCCGGAGAGATGTATGCCTATCATGGTGTCCATGTCCGATGGTATTAAGTATGCAGTACTATGTATCTTATTGAGCGCCAGATTAACGGGAGATGTTCTTCTCCATGCCTCTCCGCCTCTTTCCGGTAACATCCCTTCCTTCCTCGATGCCCAACATGGCTTCTCTCTTCTTCTCTCCAACGATATTGAGCGCCTCTCTGACCACACGTGTCTCAATGCTGACCTTGTCCTCGTCGTACGCCACCATCTCACGTCCCACCCGTGCCTCGATTGCCTGCACGAGCTCAACGTCACGCTGTCCAACCATACTGACACTTGTACCCTTTCTCCCCGCACGAGCAGTACGACCGACACGGTGGATATAATCGTCGGGGTCTCGTGGAAGGTCATAGTTGATGACTAGGCCCACGTCAGGAATATCGAGACCACGAGCCGCGACATCTGTGGCAACGAGTATGCGCGCAGCACCTGCGCGGAAGCGTGCCAAATTGTTGATACGCTGACCTTGTTGCAAGCCAGAGTGTAGCGATGTGACGCGGTGTTCGAGAAGGCGCAGCATGTACTCTAGCAGATTGGCGGTGCTGGTCCGGTTGCAGAAGATGATGGTAGACTTGTTGAGGTTTTCAGGAGTGAGAAGCAGGACGTGTAGATATTTCTCCTTGTGTACGACGTTGACCAGCTGGTAGGTCTGGTGCAGTGTCGTGGGGATAGCGAGCTTGTCGATATCGACTTCGCAAACGAAAACTGGAGGTCGTGACTTGGGGCGAGGGATGTCCTTGAGCGCGCGAACCTCGGGAGTGACGGTCGCGGTGAAGAGACAGGTTTGTCGCTCGGAAGCCTTGGGCATAGCGCCGAGACATGTTTCCACAGCTGGGAGCATGCTACCCTTGCCAGAGCGAGGAGGCGATCTGCTTCATCCATCACCACATACCTGACTCGTCTGAGGCCCTTGATAGTATCTTCACCAGAAGTTTCGATGTGATCTGCGAGGCGGCCGGGCGTTGCAATGACAAGATGTGGTCGCTTCGCGAGGTCAAGGGCTTGTGTACGCATGTCAGCGCCACCTGTAACGAGCACGCATTTGATGCCTTGGGTCGATCCAATGGCCTGGAACTGCTCGTACAACTGAAGAGCCAGCTCGCGAGTAGGCGTCAAGATAACGCCGAAGATACCCATGGGATCTCTCGCCCAGTGTTGTAGGATGGGAACGGCAAAAGAAACAGTCTTTCCGGAACCTGTTCGTGAGCCACCAATGCAGTCACGACCGGCCAAAATCTCAGGAATAGAAGCCTTTTGAATCCTAGTGGGTCGGTGGATGGCCATGTTGGAAAGCGACTTGATCAGCCATGGATCGACTCCAAGCGTGGCAAAGGTCGCCGTCTCATCCTTGTCTGTAGCAGCAGCGATTGAAGCAGTGGCTGATTCGTCAAGAACCGGGGCACTTTGCTGGGCAGATGTCGATTCAGAGACGGGAGTAATTTTTTTTGCTTTGATTCGAGAGACAGTGGCGGTGGGTATGGGTGCTGGCTGGAAGTCTTCTTGGTCTATTTCTTCAGCGTCTGCAGAAAGTCTTCTGCGCTTTTGAGGCCGGTCGTTCTCCAGCTGGGCATCGTCAAAGTCGCGCACATCGTCACTTTCAGAATCCGAGGAAGACATCGTGCCGTACTCAGTTGTATTGGCCTTGTATAAAATTTGTTCTGGCTGCGAGACTTGCAGATGAAGATGCAGCAATCTTGGCGCAAGCGGAAGCTTTCGAAGAAGGCTCGCCCGCAAATTCTAGAAGCCCTCCAATCTTTTCTCGACCCTTGACGAACTTCTACAAACAATCCGATACAACCACATCTTCATAATAAAAATTTCACCACCTCTGCCCACCATGGCGGAACGTCCTGCCAAGCGTACCAAGCTGCTGTCCGACAGCGACTCGGACAGCAGCGACAACGAAGGCGTCAAGCTTCCCAAGCAAAAGAAGAGCTCTATGAAGGCCGAGTTTAAGATCAACGACGAATTCGCAAAGCGCTTCGAGCACAACAACAAGCGCGCCGATCTCCAGCGCTTGGAAGAGAAATATGGCAAGGGAGGATCCGAGGAAGAATCGGACGAATCTTCGACAGACGAGTCTGAGGACGACGACGCCGACTTGGTTACCGCGGATTTGGACGAAGAAATTTTCGCTACACTCAATGCGATCAAGAACAAGGATCCCAGAGTCTACGACGAAAAGGTCAAGTTCTACAAAGAATTTGACCCAGAGAAGATCGCAAAGGAAGAAAAGAAGGACAAGGCAATGACGCTCCAAGATTACCACCGCCAGAACCTTCTATCTGGCTACACCGGTGAAGAGGAGGAAGAGAAGAAAGTGCCGCAAACATACAACCAGGAGCAGGACGAGCTTCGACGAAAGATGGTCGGCCAAATGCACGCCATGGCCGATGAAGACTCCGAGGACGATTTCAAGCCCAAGGCGAAGGGCGCACACGATTCTGTAGCGGCGACCAAGAGCAAGAAGGCGAAGAAGCTCACCGAAGAGGATATTGCAGCTGCTGAGAAAGACCCCGAAACCTACCTATCCAACTTCATGGCCGCCCAAGCCTGGCGCCCAACTGAAGGCTCGGGCCCGAACGCTTTCGACTCCGATGACAGCGAAGACGAGGCTCGTGCGGACGCTTTTGAAGAAGCCTACAACATGCGCTTCGAAGATCCCGCTCTTGCGAACGAGAAGTTGCAAACTTTCGCTCGTGATGTAGGCAAATACTCCGTCAGACGCGAGGAGACGAAGGGCAGGAAATCGGCAAGAGAGAAGGAGCGTGAGAGGAAAGACGCAGAAAAGAGGGAGCGTGAGGAAGACCGTGCTAGGCTGCGAAGACTCAAGATTGAAGAGGCAGAGGAGAAGGTGAAGAAGATCAAGGAAGCTGCAGGCCTGCGCGGCAAGGATGTGGACATCACCCAATGGCAAGATGTCATCGAGGGTGACTTCGACGACAGCCAGTGGGACAAGGAGATGCAGCGCCGTTTCGGTGAAGACTACTACGCCGTGCCCGAGGCGCAAGACTCGGACGTCGAGATGGCGGATGGGGAGAGCAAGAAGCATAAAGTCAAGAAGCCAAAGTGGGACGACGACATTGACATCAATGACCTTGTCCCTGAGTTTGAAGCAGAGGAGGCTCGCAAGTACGCTCTTTCCTCCGACGATGAGGAAGACGGTGGCGCGCCCTTAGACGCCGAAGAAGATGAGGAGGACGAGCAAGAAGGCGATGGCAAGAAGCGCAAGACGAAGAAAGACCGTCTAAAGGAAAAGGCCGAGGCAAAGCGTGCATCACGCAAGGAGCGTCGTGCCATCGAAGAAATGGTCGACGCCACCCTTCCAATTGCTCATGCACCAGTGACTGGCTTCCGCTACCGCGAGACCTCACCAACATCTTTCGGTCTCAGCGCACGCGACATCCTCTTCGCCGACGATACGGCGCTCAACCAGTTCGCCGGCCTCAAGAAGATGGCAACATGGCGTGACCCTGAGAGGAAAGCAAGAGAGGCTAAGAAGCTGTCGAAGAAGGGCCGTCTGCGCCAATGGCGCAAGGACACTTTCGGCAAGCCTGACGCTCCGGAAGGTGGATTTGAAGTCGTCCTTGGTCGCGGTGAGGCTGGTGAGGCGGAGCCAAAGTCGAAGAAGGGTGAGGATGGCAACGTCAAGGACGGCGACAGGAAGAAGAAGAGGAGCAAGAAGCGCAAGGCTAAGGAGGTCGAGGCTTAGGCTGATGATAATTTGTATGTGTAATATTCCCTGATGTTCTCTGACCACCCTGTTGCATTTCTGTTCGTGCATAGATCAGTGCCTACAGTACTAGCTCATGAACCTGCTTGTTTCGATGCTCATACCAGCAAACATTGATTCAATATCATCTTAGTGGACCATCGAGATGTCTATAAAGGATATCTGATCCCGGGTAATGCATATGCTTGTACTGACAGACACGGTACAGATGTAACCATAGCGATCATTGAGATGCCATGCGTAGACTTGAAAAGACTGCATGTGAAATAGAAGTACAATTCTTGCACGCCAGTCTACATGTAGTCTCTCTGAGGCCTGTATGGTGGTCTGTGAAGCAGAGGCTAATTGTAGGGGCATATCATTTCCAGGGACACCAGTATATTCTCAACATTATCTCAAAGGTAAGCAAACCAAGTTCTAAGATCATGGCTGCTGATATGAGCATCAAGGTGTACACTGAGCATGTGCGGACTTCATGTGTTGGAACTGTAAACACACGTATAGTACTAGGTACATAAGTGTCATAAGCATGGGCAAGAATAGACTACTGCAATAATGTCCGCCTGCGACTTCCAGATATCACGTCACGCAAACGACGCAACTTGTCTCACACGAAACGGAAGACCTTCGTCGCGCAACGAACAAAGAAAGTACACTTCAACTAAAATAATTCATTGACCCGGAACCAAGGTATGCGAAAAACCTTGATCGCAATCTCAATTTCCAGAACGTGGTCTTGCACAGCCACGATCGCAGGAGACTGGCACACTCGCCATAGGGATGAGAGTGAGACTGCTTGGACTTTACTTGGCTGTGTCGGACATCCTATCATCGAAGTTTGATGACTTGGTGACGACGCTCATCTTGGCTTCTGATCCCTTCCGTTGCAGAGGTGGATTCCGGCGATGAGGGCAATTTACTCATTATTGACTTATCTGTCTATGCACGGAGGGATAGCAGTAGATTGAGTGAATTGATGGCAGGTGGTGTACCTTTGTTTTTTCCATTGGAGGGTATTGATACCCAGGTTGAACAATGCCATCTCCCTGGCGTCCGTGATTCAATCTTTGATCTCAATAGCAGCCACAGTTTGAGCTTTGTGGTCTTCAAATGGTACAGCAGTCACCAACAGCCGAGCGCCATTGAAATAACAAATCGACGCAAAGATTTGTTTAGCATAGCTTACGTACGATCGTCTTACCGGCTGCTCCGGCATTGTCAATTATAGTCATTGCACTTGTGAAGTATCACTGAGATATGGCCAATGAGACAGACATGCCTCGATGGCTGATGTGCTGGCACTCCTGGGCCGAGACACAGGAATCATTATTATGAGTGGCAATCTGACAGCATGCCTAGGCTTGTAAACATCGATAGTTTTTAAGCCACGGAGGCATCTTTGTAGAAGTGACGGTACTCACGTATGTGACACGGTGATAGGATGTAGATCGACCAAGGAGAGTAGTGGTGGATCTACAGGGTCATCTTGCAGAACGAAGATGCATGATTCACGCTCATAAGGCTGGTCCTTCCTACCGACGGATCTTGAAGTCCACGTGCAATGGCGTGCGCGGCGGCTCCGCAATCCGCTGACCAGTAACCCGCAATAAGGAACACGTCCGTTGTCAACCAGCGACAGGAAGCTAGAGAATGATGCGGCAGTACTGGTCGGGTTACGCGGGTTGCGGATGAGGGGGACTTCAGCCAGCTGTTAGTGGCTCAAGCGACAGCGAGATCCCGCGGGGACAAGGCATCGGCAAGAAGCAGGAAACGGGGGAGGCGCAGGTGCAGGTAGCGCAAAGCTGAGGACTGCATGGTTCGTATCTACCGGAATGAACACCAGACACATGGGGTGGAAGTGAAACTTGGCAGAAATCGGGGCGGAAGGTCCCAAGAACTGAGAGATTCCGCTCTTGGCTGACTATTGCCGAGAAGTTGGCGTCACGGCCAAGGTTTTCCGCTATTGAAACGAGTGGCGATGCAGGAGGCGAGCTTCCCGAGGGCTGGGCACCCAAGCTGGAGCCCCGAGGATTTGGCGGCACCAGAAGAGATGAACAACTGCGCAGCCGGGAGCGCGATTGCCATCGTCTTCGTCTTGAACATAGAATTGCGACCTGATAGCATTGCGATGCTGGCAACAGTAGCAGCCCGCGCACGTTGCGCCTAGCCTCCTCCGGTGCTCACATGCGGTGGTTTCCGGGCGGAGAGGGGTCTGTCCAGCCGTGCAGCTGCCAAGGCGGCCAGTAAAAGGCGTTGACGAGCCACCCAGTGAATCGTTGACAGCACTCCTTTGCGTGCTGCACTGGTGGCTCCACGTGACAAACAGCGGGCAGGCGATAGGGCACGAGGGCGCTCGTTAGAAGGCGGTGCTCGCTCCGCTTAGTCGCCAAGCTACCAAGCGCCGCTAGACTAAGAGAGGCATGGCGGCGAATAGATTTGCCAAGTGAAGGACGAGTTGAGGAGCGCTGGAGCGGGCGGCAAGGTGGTGGTGTCGGCCAGTGTCGCGTAGGTCGCTCGTGGCTGTCTGGGAGGCACGACGTTCTCTTAAAGGGAGCAGGTCGCCGCTGCCGGGCTCGCCAAGCTTTCGCTCCTCCCTCTCACCTTGCAACTACCCTATCCCGCCCATACTGCACGCCCTTGCCACTCTCACCTCGACTGATATATTTGCACGCGTGCTTCGCGCTGTTATCCAGCGCATAAAGTCGTGTCGCGTCGTGTTTGTCCGCATCAGACGAACTTCAACTTTGATACTCGCCAAGACGAGCCTTGCGGAGAGCGGCTTGCGACTTACCGGCCTACCTACAGGACCTCACTTACAGGACCTTCCTAAAAGGACCTCACAGGGCCTTCCTACGCATATTCACGACATGGACGTCACCGTCGCAGAGGCAGTGGCCCGTGCCACACAAGAGCAGCAGCAACAACAGGCTGCCGCTGCACAACAGGCTCAACAGCTCATCAACCAGCCCTCGCCACCTGTACAGCCGGTCCAGAATGCAAGCTCAACTATCGACAACCTCACCTGCCAGTGGCAAGGATGCGGCGAGCGATGCGACAGTGCCGAAGCTCTTTATGTATGTATATCCTCATCATCGATCGGAACGAGAGTCTAACAATAATCCTAGGACCATGTATGCGAGCGTCACGTCGGACGCAAGAGCACCAACAACCTCAACCTGACCTGTCAGTGGGGCGCATGTCGCACGACAACTGTCAAGCGCGACCACATCACATCGCATATTCGCGTCCACGTTCCCCTGAAGCCGCACAAGTGTGACTTCTGTGGCAAAGCGTTCAAGCGCCCTCAGGATCTGAAGAAGCATGTCAAGACCCACGCCGACGACAGTGTCCTGATGAACTCACCCCAGCCCGGTGCGAATGCACGTGCTAACGGCAATGGTCTCGGTCCACAGAACGGGAAGCGTGAGTATCCGTCGCACTCTCCCTCTGACCCAGAGGCTTACTTGGTTGCGCGGCTCACAGCGTCTTCCTACTATGGTAACAATGATCAAATGAACCCATACCCGAGCTACCAGCCTCAAATGGGTGGTCCCAATGGTACTCACTACCAACCCAACGGTGCGCAGTACGCTGGTTATGGTTCCGTCTCATACCCCAACAACAACGTACAGGACATCCAGAGCATGGACACACGTCGTCGTGCCATTGAGGCCCTCAACGACTTCCTCGGCGACATCAAGCGTCGCGCCATTGACCCAAGTGCCTACTATGATGTTGGCCAGAGGCTGCAGAGCAACTCGCTACCTCTTCCCGTCGCATCTGGCAATGGATACAACACCGGCTACAACAACCAGTCAAACTCGTACGGCGGCTTTAACACAGCCAGCTTGATCGATGCCTTCTCCAACAGTGGCTACAACGTCAACGGAGCCACTGGTGGCGCTGGCGGCAACGGAGGTGCCAATGTTCACGGTCCCATGGCCCAGCATGGCTACTCCCTGCCACTGCCCAACGCTCGCTCCAAGGGTGATCTCCAAGACATCGACCGCTTCCTTGAGCAACTGCAGGCTACTGTTTACGAGACCAGCAACTCCGCCGCCACCGCCGGTGTCCAGCAACCGGGTGTTCACTCTCAATCCGTTGATGGCTTCAGCTTTGGCCACCAATCATACAACCGCCCGAGTAACAGCCCTCCGAGCATGAACTCGAACCAGGGTTACGCAAGTTCTGGTACGCTTAGCAGCGTCGGTGGCAGCATGCCAGGCGTGACCTCTTCAGCTTCGGCTTTAGATACACCAGCGCTGACACCAGCCTCAGTGTCCTCATACAGCTCCGGCCACTCGCCCATGTCAAGCCACGGCCGATCGAGCCTCAGCAGCATGGGCGGCAATGCTATGTACCCCAACTTGCCTTCGGTCACTGGCATCTCAGACATTGGCGCCGGCTACCCTACCACCACCTCAGCACCCGCTTCAGGCCTTGCTTCCGGCTTTGAGGGCCTGGAGGGCCGCAGGTACAGCGGTGGCAGGCTGCAACGCCAGGCTCCTGAACAGGATACTGAAATGGCCGACGTTGCCACCGAGGACGGCTCGCGCACACCCAAGCAGTCGGATGTCAAGGAGGCCACTGATAGCATCGATCCTGCGCTTCGCGGCGAGGACGTGAAGTCGCCCACCGAGGCCGCTGGCACTCCCGCTGCTGAGACTCCTGCTGCTGGTACTCCTGCCGCTCAATCCGAGCACGATGACAAGCGTCAGGAGGAGTGGGTCGAGAACATTCGTGTTATCGAGGCTCTTCGTCGCTGGATCGGTGATCGTCTTCGCAATGGCGAGTTCGAGAGCGAAGAGCAGCAGGAGCAAGCACAGCAACACCAAGATCACAGTGCTGGACAGGCTCAAGTTGGTGCAAGTGCCGAGGACGAGTCCATGATGGAGACTGCCAGAATGGTTCAGAAGTTGGCCGAGGCGAACGCCGCACACAACGCCGCTCACCCTCCTCAAGAACAACAACAGCAGCAGCAAACTCAAGAGCAGAACCAGGATGTCAAGTACCCTAGTCTGCCTCAATAGTTAATCTGTACACTCCGGTAAACCAGAACGGCGTTCAATGGAGTTGATTGGGGTTCTCGCGCACGCCTTAAAGCGATCGGGATTGTGACGAGAAGGCGTTTGTCGGCGTTAGCCACCGACTCGGGAAGGCTTATGGTGTATTGAAGGAGAATATCAGGGAAATGACCACGGTCTGTCGCTCTAGCTGCTTTCTCTTTTTTTCGTGGAACGACTTTACGGATACTTTAGTTTTGCTCACTTATTATTTCCTCTTTTTCACTATGGCGGGCTCTCTGTGGAGACGACGAATGCAATGCATCTTATCTCACTTGCATAATCCTCATCTCATCACGCTCCGCCCTAACAGCTCGTCATAGCCTCTGCTCTTCTATTAGCGTGCACAGAGGCACCAGAGTCATGCCACGCGTTACACGAGGCACTGACGGACTCGATATGTTGTTGGCGGTGCGAATTAATCGTAGTGCTAAATGACATCTATACGCGGTATTGGTAATACAGATTTTAAAAAGTGCTAAACGAAGTTCAAACGCGACATAACTTCAAAAACGTTGACAACAGACAGGCATTACCATTACTCCTGCGCTCGCTTCCAATCCTAGCTCTTGATAACAATCACCTTTATGCAAAACCAGACGAAAATAGAAAGCTCGATTAAAGCAGGAAGCAAAGAAGATTCAAAAGCCACGTCGTATGCGGAAGGGGGTATCGTGTCCTCCAACTCCATTTCCTTAACCAGTCCCGTGTGTACTGTGCGTAGTTTCCAACGCTCACATACTTGATTTCCCTCCTCCTTTCATTCCCGCAGGAAATCATATTCCTCTTGACTACCTTCACTGCCTGAACCCTGGATCCATGATCATCGCATTCCATTCAGCACCACCAAAGAGGTCTTGGATATTGAGGTTGTTGGAGAAGTTTTGAGGTGCCTGGCTGCCGTTATTGAATGGCGACTGTTGTTGGTGTTGCGGCCAGCCATTCGACATGCGGCCCATATTGGGCTGTTGGGAAGGAGTCGGCGTCATTTGTGGTCCGCCATTGAAGTTCATGTTGTCAGTGGGGAAGCTGGTAGAAGGCACCTGTCGTTGTTGGCCGCGTGACTGCTCGAGGTAAGATGGGAGTGCGAAGAATTGTGCTTCCATGATGTCGTCTCTGCCATTGCGGGATGGCGGAGTGTTAGGGAAAAGTTGCTGGGGTTGACCGTACGGAGTACTTGCATTGCTGTCCAGGTTGACACCATTCGCGACGTTAGTCACGAAAGGATTAGGTGGTTTGTTGCCTGCAGCGGCAGCTGCTGCTGCGACGAATTGCTGGTTGTTCTCGAAAGTTGTCAGAGGCTGGTTGGGGTAGAGTAATGGCTCGTCGCCACCAGATGGGAACATCATGGCAGACACGTCAGGGATTGCAGGATTTGCAAAGTTTGGAGGCAGCGACATTGGTTGTTGGGTTTGTTGCTGCAGTGGGTTCGAAGAAGTCGCAGAGAAATCGTGCGAAAACGTTCTCTGGTCAAAAGAAGCTGGGTTGGGAGTTGCTGCATTGTAAGGAGATGGCAAAGAGCCACTGCTCCAAGGTGAACCCATGAAAGAATTGGGTTCTGATTTGGGACCTTGGTGTGGGAATGTGCTTGAGCGTTGCATGAATCCAGGGCCTGGAGGTTCACGAGCTACAGCGGAGACGTCAGGATGACTTTGTGCTGCCTTCGGTCGTCCGGTCGAAGATGATGGGCCATGTTGGCGTTTCTTACTTGGCTGTGGCTGATGTTGGCCATCGCGCATCCAGTCACTAAGCCGGTTGAAGATGATAGTAAGGGTTGCTGTGCAGCGGTCTGCAGCCATGCTGCGAGTTGCGAGCGATGCCAGAATCTCCTTGCCTTCGTATGCATCCTTCAAAACTGCTTCAGTGGTGGAATTGTCCGGGTTTTCGGCGGCAAAGTATACGAGTGACAAGATAGAGAAGAATGTGGTATACATAGTGAACCAGAAGGAGCCGTTGAGAAGGCCTTTCTGTTTCATCTGTGAAGTGATGTGCACGATATTGCGTGACACATTGACGTACGATGCTGCACAGGCGTATGCTCGTTGATCGACAGGCTTCGACCGCTTTTCAGCTGCGGTGAAGTGCAGGAAAGGCCTGTACAGCAGAACTTGTGCATGAGCGTAAGCAAGTCGAAGCAGCTGTTGCACTCTGGAATATCGCTCTGGCGCCTCGCACGGGCTCAATATAGGTGGCAGACTTGTTTTCCATTGCTCGAGATCTGATTCCAGCTCCCGAATAGCGGAGAATGGTACGGTGTATGATTTGTCCGTCTGCCCTTGCTGGTTCTGTACTTTGATGGGATAGACTTTGCGTATGATCTTTTGCAACAGCAGAACAAGTCGCGTGTGTGCATTGAAAGCGGTCAGCAGCGAAACTTGGCCTTCTGGCATTGGCTTGATGCCTTCGTGGGTAATATATTCGTCGTCGACTTCGGCTGGGAACTCTTGATCAATGTCCTCATCGTTTAGTGTCTGTGGTAGACCAAGCATGGCTCCAACGTAGATATCCATCTTGCGTACTACCCAGAAGACTCGCTTGCGTGTCTCAGCCTCGATCGGGTCCCAGTTTCCGGCGTATGATCGATGAAGTCCCATACGTAGGGCGGATCGCAACGCGACGCCTACATATGCGTAGCATTGTGACAATTTGGCTGAGGACTGCATGAATAGAATCATGAAGATTACTGATTGCACCGACGTGAGGTCCCTGCAATCGGCAATATCCATTAGCTGTCGTGCGGACTTGAAATAGGCGAAGCCTTGCTGAATTGCATTTTCGTATCCGACCTGATTCAGGTTGCTTTGTTCGTCCTTTCCAAAAAGTGTACCCAAAGCCATTGCGCTGTACAGAAGAGGCAAGAATCGCTGTTCCTCGTTGCCCCAGCTCTCCGCAGGTGTCTCGTATATCCGCTCGAATGATATCCAGAAGCTTGGTTTGTGTACGAACTTGAGAAGTGCGGCAGCGTCATCGATCGCATTACCGCAGAACTGTCGTGCCAAGTCTTTGGGTGGCAGTTCGCTGCTTGGACTGCTGGGGTTTTCTGACGGCGAATCGAACGTTGAGCGAGGTGAGTCGAGGACAAGTGACGGCGGTCTCGATTTTACAAAAGGTGTAGCTGGGGAATCAGGACCCATCAAATCACCAAGTTGCTCTCTCATGCGCCGCATGAAGCTAAGCCCCGAGGAGTGTCCATGGTAATCCCAGTGGCCTTGCTCGTCCACATCCATTTGTGCGACCGCACGCACCATAGATTCCAGATTGGTGTCTGATTTGTTATCGGCGTTGGGTACTGCTGATGGTCGTTGGGTTTGTTGCGATGCAGGAGTAGCACCTAATGTGCCACTGGCGGAGGGATGTCCTTTGCCAGGCGCGCCTGGGATCCATCCTTGCGCAACTGCGGCATCGATACCAGGGTCGTTTAAGTCGAGGTTTGGTATAAGGATGTGCAACAGAGTCTCCGCTCGGTGGACTCTATGCTCGATGTTTTCAACGTACTGCGGTGCAGGGTTTCGCCTTCGATTAGAAGGTTGGTCGTATGTACATTCTACGGGTGCAAGCAGCTTAGCTTGGGGATCGGCTAATTGATTTATCGTAATACTTACCATAGCTATAGACCGTACAATGCGTACAGGGTTGTTTGCCGTCGCATTTGATCTTCTTCCTCCTGCATTCGTCGCAAGCCCTGGTGACCCTACGCCTTTTCTGGAGATGCGCAGGTGGCTTGGCGCCATTGGGCTTGCTGGTGGCGTTTGGCGATGTTTGAGTATCCTCGAGCTTGGGCACAATGTCGTCGTCGCCAGACTCAATCTCGCTGAGCCGGTCGTCGTATTCCTCTGGCGATGCGCGCTCCATGACTGGACAACGTCACCAGGCCAAGACCTGGAGAACGATGACCTACAAAATGCGCTGCGGGGACAGCAATGGCGCGAATGGATTCAGTACTGATGCGTAGGGCGAGGTAAACCGTCGACGCTCAACACTGAGGGAGGGATTGTGGTTAGGAGATCTGGTGTACTCGTGGCTCGTCCTGTCGCAAGGCAGGATATGTGACGAAAGCACTCGTACAGGGTCGCTCTTTCGGCTTGGCGATATCGCTCGGTCTTTGCAGACGAAAGTCCGTCAGCAACAAAGGCTAAGCAAACAGCGCTTGGCAGAAATCGGCAAGGATGGGCACGACGAGGATTGTTCACCGGGGGCAGATGCGAAGCTTGCGGGAGGGCCGAGGAGGGGAAATGAGTGGACAGACGCGAGACGGAGAGGCAAAGACACGAGTAGGGCGCTGGGGTTTGGTGGATTGCGGTGGATTGGTGGCAGTGGTGTGGCAGAGCAAAGAGGCTGACCCCACAGTCGAGCGTCGTCAGCCAAGAATGACCGTCTTTCTTAGGGCTCGGTGTCAAGCGCGCGCTTTTAACCCCGAAGGATAAAGGTTCTTGACCATAGCCTTTCTCCCTAGCCGGCGCGGTGCTGCTGGTAGTGTTGCGCGTCTCCGCGGTTGATATACCTCAGCATACGTGGTTTAAGTCTCGCTTCCAGAGGGCGACTCGTATATGTAGCACTCTGCGTGCTGGGGCGGCCTCGTTCGCGAGAGCATTGGACCTCGGATCAAGCTCCAGAAGGAGTGTCGTAGGGCCACTAGTGCGTGTTGACTGATGGGGCATCCACAGCGCTGCACGCGAAGACCCTGACATGAACGGGCAGACGAGGTTGAGTCTTGCTCTGTCGCCACTCCTCCTGCAGCATTGGGTCACAAGGCTGAGATGCCAGCGTACTTGGCGATGTTGGCGAAGGCACAGTACGTGGTCGGACCAGATCCCGCGTGGGTTGCAATTGGACGACGATTTTTGTACTGCCATGTCAGTCTCCACGAGATCTGCACTCGTAGGGCGAAGCTTGGCCTTGACCAGAGGTTATCAGCCGCAAGGCCCGCAGCGCCGCAGTAGGCGCCGCAGTGTCCGATTGCCATTTTGGTAAAGCCTCGTGGGCATGCATGACACGCCAAAGGTCCACGTAAAACTTATCTTCTCGCTTTGAGAATTTTGTCAGCAGCAGCTCGCATTCAGCCCTATATCGATCGACACTGAAGCTCACGAATGGCAGTGCCGCGTGTTCGGTTCAACTAACATCCGCTGCAGGGAGGTTTGGCACGAGGAGATCTTGCCGCCGAGGATGATATAGCGCATGAGAGCTATGAGAATGGTCCTGGCTCAGTTGCTTGATGCAGTAGACTCGTCCTTCAGCATCTGAGCGCTTTGCAATACATTTCTCCAGAAAATTGCCAAGAGGTGAGGTGCGCTGCAGTTCTGCACAACCAAAGCGACATGCTTTCAGGCCTCCACGACAGAAGGTGGGATTCCGCACAACTTTCCTCCCACGTGCAAATCTATCTGCCGCGAATGTGTGCTATGAATAGCGTCATCTATCAAAGACACGTTACAGTTACACTACTACCGCTCAACGCGGCTCGCTTAACACCGCGTCACTACACTTAGGACGCGCGAGTTAAAGGCCCTCATCTAAGAAGCGGACACCATTAACAGCCGATAGTCACAAACCTTGTCTTGACCCCTTCGCTGCATGCTAGGAGGTACCTCCCTCCTACCACAGTAGTACCGGATCCTCCCTAAGTGCCGTCCAGTGATGCCGGTCCCATACAGATGATGGCAGGCGGTACAACTCGACGGCGCTGCGCTTCGCATTTCATCGCTATCCCTGGTAGATACTGGTTTTCCATATCACGCGCATGAGCTTGCAGTATACAGGCTTCGAATACTGCCAAATGTCCATCTTATCCACAAGGCCTCGGAGCACTTACCACTTTTACCACTGGCAGCTACAAGCACGTCAGGATCAATCAATTGAAGACTTGGTGACCCAGTGCTGTGACAGGCGAGAAAAGGCCCGAGACAAGCACGCAAACAGTCAACATCTTGCACACGCACTTCCAACTGTACAAACGCATCATCACCCACACACCATACACAATTCATCTATTTCAAGACAGGAGCTGTCTGTTCAGACTTTGTCACAACCAACGCTATTCACATACATCAAGTCTCCTCCCAGATCGACGCAACAATTCCCCAAGTCCATAGAAAGTCATCACATCATGTCATCCATCCCTCCCAAATCAAGCCCAAAACCCAGTCCCATGCTCCATATCCCTAACTTTGAAACCAGCATCTCTCATCTCCTGAACCGCCTCCGGGCCTCTCGTGCCAACCGCCGTCGCCAACCGCCACGGCACATCCATCATATCAACCACAATCTCAATGACCTGCGGACCCTTGCCATACCCAACCGGATCCCTCACTTGCTCCAGCGCCAGCACCTCATCGAGCTCGACTTTCGTCGTCGCGCGGTGGAAATTCTTCTTGGCCTGCTCCACGGGCATGTTGAAGAAAGGCAGCAGGTGCTCGTAAACGAACGGGACAATGTCGTTGTAGCTCTGCCTCGCGCCGTGGATCACGCGCTCGATTGTGTAGCCTGCGTTGTTGATGATGATGATCAGCGGGCTGAGGTTCTGTTTCACGGCGTTTCCGATCTCCTGGGCAGTTAGCATCATCGATCCATCGCCAGTCACGAGAAGTGTGCGTCCGCGTGCACGCGTCCCGGCGGCGGACTGGTCTAAGAGCGCAAACTCGGCGCCCATAGCGGCGGGAGTGGCCCAGCCGATGCTGCCGTAGTATGTCTGCGTGATCCATTGGACGTTCTCGACGGGGAAGGTTGAGTCTGGGATGCCAAAGGCGGCGGTGCCAGTTTCGCCAAAGATGACATCGCCGGGTTGAAGGAAATTAGCGATGGTTGGCCAGAGGTTAGATTGTGTGACTTCTTTGGCGGAGAAATCATCTTCTTGCGGACGAGGAGGGAGAGTTGGAATGGACGCTTTTGGCGCTTTCGAGGCGTCGACTTGTGATGCGATGGCTGCGAGGAGAGGTTTGAGAGGCGTCGAAGCGAATTTCACACCTTTGACGGTCGTCGAGTAGGCGTCGAGGTAGATTGCGTTCTCGGGCAGGACTTTGCGCGTGAAGCCGCCGGAGTTTGTGTCTGACGCGAGACTGCCAACGACGAAGACGCAGTCGGACTTCTCGATGGCGGCTGCGACGCCGAGGCCAGATACCATGCCGTTGTAGACGCCGAGGTAGTTCGGGTGTGTCTCGTCGATTATGCCCTTGCCCATGTTTGATGCAAAGATAGGGCATGAGACCTTCGACACCAGAGTTTGGAGCTCCTCGATCGCGTTGTGGCGATCGACGAGGCAATCGACGAAGATGGCAGGGCTCTTGGATTCGTACAAAGTAGAAAGGACTGCTTGTGCGGCGGCTTCGATCAAATTCTCGTCGGTTGGTGGCGACAGGTCGAGTGGCTGCTTGAGGGCTGCTGCGGGGACTTGCAAATCGACAATATCGATGGGAACGAAGATGTAGACCGGCCCCGACTTTACGTAGCATTCTCGCAGGACACGATCGATTTCCTCCGTCGCACCCTTTTCGCTCGTCAGCTCTGCAGCTGCTACGCGGAAATTGGTCGAAGCTTTGTTGAACACTTGGTGGTCAGGCTCGGGTCCGATGGAGTGATGGATCATCATCTTCTTCTGCTGCATCATCCTCGAGGTCTGTCCGACAACGTGGATCACTCTGACTTGCTCGGTCATGGAGCCAGCGATGCCGTTGAGCGCGGAAAGCTCACCAACGCCGTGGGTAGTGACAAGGCATCCGGCGCCGTGCATGGTCCTGGCATAGCCATCAGCGGCGTAGGCGGCGTTGAGCTCGTTCGTGTTGCCAACCCATTCCAGACCGTCGACGTCGTAGATGTGATCGAGCAGGGTGAGGTTGAAGTCACCAGGAACGCCGAAGATTCGTTTGACGCCAACTTGCTTTATGCGAGTCCACAGATAGAGACCGAGAGGGATGGTCTCAGCGGTGCCATTAACTCCATTGGTCGCATTGGTATCTGCCATGATTGCTAACAACAGTGGGAGTAAACAATGATCGGATAATTGTTCTATCAATCGTGTCGAGCAAGAGGAAAGAAGCGAGCTCTAAGCACGATAGCGTATGCTGGCGGAATGCAATGTCGATCACCGACCAATAACTTGAATTGGGGTAAGGTGCGATTGATCAAGCAAGGGATGTTTGTGTAAGGGTAAGAGAGCAAAAGAGAGCAAGTGAATCATAACAATCTACCCTGATGCTTCAGTGAATCACGAAAGTCTATCTGCTGACACCTGCAGTTGGAGGTATAGCTCTCTCCTCTTCGCGGGCTAGCGCCAGGCCGAGGTACACAGGTGTTGTGAGGTCAGCCGCTTAGCGACGCTTTGCAGCGGCGACTAGAACGGGCAGGGGCGGATCGCGTTTCGCGATAAGCACCTTAAAAGATGCTAAACCTCAGGCATGAATATTGCAGTGTATGCTATATGCATGACATCTCAGTATTTATCAGAAAAGAATTGGTAGCAAGGGCGCTGTCTGAATTCATTTAGAACCCGGCCGGCAGCTGGAGGAACGGCTCAGTCATGGCACAAGAAAGATATACATTCAGTATACACCAGCCCATGTTTTTTCGTATTCACGAGCCACTATGAAATTGTTTGATCGTCCTCAAATACACCTCGGCTGGCATACATGAGTTCCGCCTTTTCCCCACGTAAAAGTGATTTGTGGTGAGGTCGATCGATCAAAAGACCCAGCTGCGCAGCCTTGATGGGCATTACCGCGAGACGATGAAGCCCTGGTCGCAATCCCTCCCACTGCCCAGATTATGGTCGACGCTGTGGGCTACTGTCTGCCGCCCATTGTCCGGCAGATGGACAAATTTCGGGTCGACATGACACGACTTGCCAACAAGCCGATTCTCCAGCTCTTGTCCCTTCCAACGGGTATTCGGAGTGGCGAGCGGGCGACAGGATCCGCAGAAGTCCATCCATGCCGAGACGGCGTAGTGCTCACTTCGCCTCCACTACTCTTCCTCATCCTTTGCCCGGCACCCCTTCACCGCACCATCTGCTCAATCTTGCCAATCCCAAACAGTCTTCAGGAACTGCACCATGTTCACGCGCTTACCTTTCATTTCGACCATCCAGGGATGTTCCAGCATGCGCCAAGGCGTGGCGCGGCGCTCAGCTTGCTTTTCAAGACTAGAAATTAGATAGCGTCAGTGTATGTTTTGCCAACAGTCATAATGTAATTGAAAAAGAGAACATACCAGCACTCGATAAAGTACTTGAAGCTGTCGCTCCACTTGATGCCCTCCGCCGGCTCGTCTTTCAATTTTGGAATCGGTTGGCGCACGATATACGTCAGGAGATCGATAAGCCCGGCGCGAGGGGTCATCTCTGTACCGTCAGCTGGGAAGGGGAAGCGGTGCTGCGCGACTTCCAGCAATGTGACACCGAGCGACCAGACATCCGAAGTTATCGTATATGATTGCCCGGTGATACGCTCAGGAGCCATGTAATAGCTCGTGCCAATGAAAGTGTTAGCATCGCCTTTGGTGCCGAACTCGCCACTGACACCAAAGTCGCATAGCTTGACATCGCCTGTGCGCGTGAGCAAGATGTTGCTGGGCTTGATGTCGCGATGGATGATGCGGTGTGAGTGCAGGTAGGTCAACCCGTTGAGCACACCTTCCGCCACCTTTCCTAGGACTTTCTCGCCCGTGCGGCCGCCTAATTTCTTGACTTCGCGGTAGATAGAGTCAAGACTGCCACCTTCACAGAACTCCATGCTGATTCCTATGCTGCCTTGGTGTCGTCCATGTAGGCGCCGTAGTATTGGCAAATATGTGTTGATGCGCAAGACTTGTTGAATGACAGCTCGCGAAC